>CAWUFW010025968.1:0-38313 GCA_963921515.1 Calotriton arnoldi | reverse complement strand
GTAGGCCAGGGACATCAGACGCACCACAGGAGGTGGAGCCAGCATTGTGGAGGGAAGGCACTGTCCTATTCCAGGGCCCAGGTGCGACCCCTCCCACCCATCTACATGTAGATCTTGCTATTCAGCCCTGTGCTGACTCACCCTGTTTCCTGGCACCCCCAGCCCCTGTCACTCACACTCCAGACAAGGAATACACAACCTCGCAGAGGCAGGCTTGGATGGTTAGACAAGAAAATACCCACTTTCTAAAAGTGGTATTTTCAAACACAGAATGTTAAAACCAACTTCACTAAAAGATGCATTTTATCATTCTGAGTCCAGGCATACTAACTCGAATTTCTACCATGTTCTCGGGTCAGTTAGGATTATAAACTGTAATAATCAGAACTGCCCGTTCTGGCCTAGGGGGAACAGGTAGCCTTGCAATAGTGAAAAGCGAACTAGGCTGTAATTCACTATCAGGACATGCCGCACACACCAGGGCATGTCCTACCTTTCGCGTACAACACACCCTGACCCACAGGGGTACCTTGGGCCTACCTTAGGGGTGACTAACATGTAGCAAAGGGAAGGTTTAGGGACTTGCAAGTGTGTGCACTTGCCAAGTCGACATGGCAGCCCCAGGCTGCGCACAGGCTCTGCAATGGCAGGCCCGAGTTACACTTTACGGGCTGTTTGCGTGGGTGGCACAATCCAGTGCTGCAGCCCACCAACAGCATTTGGTCTATAGGCCCTGGCACTCGCAGTGCACTTTACAAGGGACTGACACATAAACCAAATAGGCCAATCATGGAAACACCAATCCATAACACATTTTATACAGGAGCACTTGCACTTTCCCACTGGACCGCAGTGAGGAAAGTGCGCAGAATCATTACACCAGCAAAAACAGAGTCAAAACCGGGAGGTCAGAAAGCAAAAAGTCAGGGGAAACACGCCAAAAGATGCCAAGTCTAACACCCGCAGTTGGTGCATAAATATTAAACAAAGAGAGTGGAACCTTCCCAATTAATAAATCCGTAAATAACCAACGACCCACATCATCTTTTTCTTGAGAAACCAGCTTGACATGAAGAGACTTGTGACATAATGTAATAACACCATTACGCTTACCATCACCCGGAGAAAAGAAAACATCACCAACCCAATCTCTTTTAACTTTAGGGATTCGGAGTCTGTGAGATGTGATTCCTGAATCATTGCTATATCAGCTTTCAATTTAGATAAATGCGATAGCACGCGTTGTCTTTTGATCGGTGAGTGCAAACCATGAACATTCCAAGTAACAATATTTAATGACATATGATAACCATTAATAGAACAGGTTGAACTAGACCAGATGTAATAAAAACTTGATATGAGAAAAACCACAACATTTTGTAAATGAAGAAAAATGTAACAATATATGAAAAAGGGAAAAGGAAGAAGAATATCAAAGATGAAAAATTAGATAGTAATATTTGAAATAGAAAGATAAGATAGGGACCTATGCTGAATAAGGATGAAAACAGAGAATAAAAGAGATACAGAAAAGACCAAAAGATCATGTAAATGAAGAAAAAGGTAATGTGAATTACCTTAGAAGGATAGGAAAGAATTGTCAGAAAAGGAAAGGAAAAGAAACAGCAAGTAAATAAAAGAGAGACCAAAAGAAGGAAGAGAAAAGTTTTAAGTAAAAAAAGAGTGAGAGAGGATGAGAGAAGAAGACTAGCAGAAAAGAAAAAACACATACCTATAAAGATCCAAAAACGAAGATGAGGGGGGTGAAACCACATGGAAGGGCAGCGTATCCGGATCTCACGGAAAGGGACACAGGGGCGACTGGATATGACATGGTACGAGACAACAGGATAAACAAACAGCAGGGGTGCCTATAAGAGGAAACAAACGATTAGGCTGTAAAATTATTACATAACAATTACAATAGATAAGGGATAACAGCAGAAACAAAAGAGATTGGACATTAACGATCGTAATATAATCAGAACAACAGAAGACACAAGCGACCTGAGAAAAATGACTAAAGAATTAAGAAATTAGATAAAAGAGACATAACAACAACAGTAGAATACATACATATTCTTAACCAAATTGAGAAGTTGAAGCGCCAGATGTGTCCATAGATTAAATTTTACATGCATTGAGAAAACTCTTCAGCTTAACAGGTTCTTCATAGGAGGTCGTCTTGTTTTTATACGTGACCTTAAAAAGGCACGGGTGAAAGAGGCCATATCTAGCGCCAAGAGCACGAAGATCTGGTCTTATGCTTAGAAATTCTCTGCGTCTATCTGCAGTGCTCTTAGCGTAATCCTGCGAAAAGAACAACGTATGACCAAACCAGGAAACAAGTGTTGACTTTTTAGATGCTGAGAGAACCTTAAGAAGATCTGTATATTCCAGGAAATAAAGAATGACACCTCTTGGACGGCCAGGACCAGAGGTACTCGCATGCAGACGGCCCAATCTATGTGCGCGTTGAATGTTCAAAACAGTATCTTCAGGTAGAGCTAACACTTTAGGTAGAAAACTTTTGAAGAAGGTGAGAGGATCTGTCCCCTCCGAGTTCTCTGGTAAGCCATAGATGCGTAGGTTATTCCTCCTATTTCTGTTCTCCAAATCTTCGACATGTTTCTCCAGGGAAGAGACCTGTGCTTGTAGGAGGTTAACTTTGCTTTCAGTTGCACTGTGTGAAGAGACACTCTGTTCCACCGCAAGAAGACGTTCATCCAATTGGGACCACCTGTATGTTAGAAACTGAAGTTTAGTGTTTGTTTCTTACATAAAGGTTTTTAATGCATGTATTTCTTCTAGTAATAAATCCAATGAAACAGGAGGTGGTGACTTTGCGGGAGAAGGAGGATCTTTTTTGAGGCGCTTAAGATTGGCTTTGACAGGATTAACCAAAGTGGTTACTGTAGACATCGTGGATGGAGATGCGCCGACTTTTGGTTGAGAGGTTAGAGTAGATTCCATTGCAGCAAACTTCGTAAAAATTGTAGAATTTTTAATGAAACGACGTGCTGGAGACGTAGTAGAAGAGGTAAGCCTCCTTAACCTTCCCATAGGCTGTGCAAAAATAGAGAGTGTAGATATACGGAACACTTGGCATAAAAGACACAGCTGCAACAGCAAGGGTAAAATGCTGACTGGCGACAAAAATTTGAGCCACCTATATAAAACAAACCCTTCTAAAAGTGGCCAAAACTAAGGATATTGAAAACAAGTCTCTTGCCAATGGAACAAGCCCTCCCCTGTCCAAATAAATAGTCCAGGAGTACCAAAAATAGGAAGAAACCCGCAGACTCCTCAAGGAAACAGAGGGGGATAGTCTCAAGAACGTGCGATAATCATCGCCAAAATAGGTTAAAGCAATTTCACATATCGCTGTACATCGCGCAAAAATAACTCCGTGTTAACGTCCCATTCTCAACACGGCGGTAACATGCGATAGTGTCCTGATAACGCGTCAAATGTCCGTGATAAAATCACCGGGACGGCGATAAAAATCTAAAGCCTAACGTGAAAAAAGTTGCGATGGGCCCAACTGCGAAAACAAATACAGCGATAAGCAGCGCCAGGCCTGCAAGTCCCACAAGTCAGGCGGGAAAAACTACTAGAAAAGCGCCAACAAAAAACACAAACAAAACACAAACAACTGCGAAGCACCATGGAGGTAGCCGGAGCAAGTACAGAGGACAACCAGAACCCCAAAAGCCCCGAGGAGGACCAGCCTGGGACCTCGGGGTCAGGGAAGGGCAAGGAGAATAAGAAGAGGAGCCTGCCTTACAGTACGCAGGAAAACCAGATCCTCATTACGGAGGTGTTAGAACACCACCACCAACTGTTCATCGCCTCCACTGTGTCATTGGCAACTAAAAATACAATATGGCAGTCCATTTTGGCCAAGGTGAATGCAGTCGGAGTGAAGAGAAGGAAGTGGACGACTGCAAGAGCGCTGGACTGATGTGAAGCGCAAACCAAGCTGAAACCCGCAGCCAACCTGAAAGCAGCAATGCAGACTGGAGGTGGGAGTCCAGCGACACACCAGGAGCTGGATGAGATGGAGGAAATGGTGACCCGAGTCATCATTGGGGAGACGGTGGCAGGAGTTGGGGGACCGGACACTGCACAACATGACTTGAGCCAACAGCAACAGGGTGAGTAATGACCAGGGACTGGTGGGGCGGGGGGAGATGGGCACAATGGCACACATGCACAATTAAGTATAGCACATCTGCGTATAAACCATGCCCAAGAGTCACAACTCCGACCAAGAGCCCAATTTACCCAAGTCTGCAACATCTCAGCACTGTATAAGCACAAAAGTCAAAGGCACACCGCCTGAAAGGGATAAGGGCCAGCCAAATCAGAGTGGAAGGGCCAACACACCCACAATGCTGCACACACACATAAGAATCAGAGCACCTCAACATTGACAACAATGTGGTACAAACTGCAACACTTTCACAACAGAACAGAGGACACAACTGCCGCCGCTTGTGTGTAGAAAATGGCCATTCGCATTTTGGCATAGCAGGAAACTGTGAGATGACAATGTACAAGTACAACCTCACATCCCTGATGGTGTAGAAATGTCAACTGTCCCGCATCACTTAGGCATCTCCTCACAAACAATCACAATGTACATTGTCATGCAGTCTGTAAGTAAACTTGTCCAATGCGTCCAACATACATGTGAACACAATGTCAATCTGCATCTCCCCTTCACATTGCATAGGGAGAATCAACACCTCCTGCAGAGCAGACCCAACAACTCAGCACTGATGATGAAGAGGACCTCCCCAACATCGACACCGACGCCCTCCAACAGCCCATGGACAGCTTTGGCACCCCACCTCCAGGAGCCGTGCAGCCCAGCTGCATCGAGGAAACCCCACCCCCTGCACAGACCACACAGCAGGAAGCACCCACCACCACGGCTGTCTCCCAGGACCCCCACGACCAACACATGGCATTCCAATGCCATGTGTTAGGGTGCCAGGAGAAGATGGCTGATCAGCTATGGGTGGGGTTCGACCTCATGGCAGTCAAACTAGATGCCATACGTGGGTGTCTACGTCCCATCAGGGACCACTTACAGTCCCTAACGGACACCCACTGTCCGCTCCATGCTCTCCAAAAATCCATGGCTGACATCGCTGGAGTCATGACTCTGAGCCAAGAACAACTGTCTAGTCAGAGTGGCTCCAGCGATGTCAGCTGGGAGCTGGGACACATGTGGAGGATCATGTTGAACATGGAGCGGCTGCAGGCGGAAAGAATGTTTGCCACGGCTGCACACCAGGGAGATGTAGCTGTGATCTTCCATGCCCTGCAGATCCTCGTCATGGCATTGCCGCCACAAGGCCTGGCGTGCATGAATGCTGCTGCTACTACTCCATCCACATCTCTGCCCCCTGAAGTGTCAGTGCCACACAGTGATGCAGACTAAACACCTCCACCCACATGTGAGGCACCTGACTCATCAGCGGACGAAGATGATGATGAATCTGGCTTTGTGGTAAGAATGAAGTGGTAGCATTCATCTCCACCATATGGCCTGTTTCAGCTTGGTTCTGCCCTCTGCATCATGCCCTGGAATAACACCTTCCACTGTCCCCCGATACACTCAGCGACACTCACCTTGGACCTCGACAGGGACTGCCATATTTGGTTTGGTTGCCAATGACACAGCAATCACACTGCGGACTGAAGTCTTCCTCTTCCGATTAACTTGTCAATCCCTAATGTACTCTGGCTGGCCCTCCACAGGGCAACAATGTAAAGTGGGGTTTACATGGCCCTGCACTGGTCCGGCTTAAACACCCCACTGAATGCGAATAAATATTCAAATTCACACTGATGTGTCATGGCCCTGATCAATTATGCATGAGAGTATTGATGAATGTAGGGACAGTGATACCACAAAAAGGTACTCCCTGGGTAATGCTATCAATGCGCATGTATGGCCGTGACCCAGATAGGCAGTGAGAACACATATTGTCATTCAAATCAACACTCATCACAGTTGAATACAGGTGAAGGTGCGTAGACTTTATTAGCATATGCGTGTCAGTACGGGCAAGATAAGTGCCACAACATGCAGACCAATGCAGCAAGTATGTCAGGATGAGAACGTTGCCAAGCACCGCTGTCCACTCCGGGGAGTGCCTCACCTTTCACAGGTGTGTGTTAACCTGCGTTGTTGTCCGCTCATGTATTGGGAGTCCAGGCGAATGCAGCCATGTCCACTGTTGTCGAGGGACATGTGACCAGATCTCCAAGATGCAACAAGGTGTTGGGACATGTTCAATGGGTTCCAATCTGTTGTGGCTGCAGGTACGTAGTCACTCGTCCATGAAAGCGATTGCAGCTCCGTAGGCTATCATTTCCAACATAAGGTCGTTGTCGCCTTCATCAAACAGGACAGCGAGGTGATCCATTAGCAGGTCCGGACAGATGTGCTGCGTCCACCCCCTTCCACCAATTTGCACTACAGCCCAATAGGGGAGCGGTTCAATGTGGTCACTGCACACGAGGAGTTGTGCAATCTCCCAGGTCCAGCTGCCAGCATGTATGCCAAGTATCAAGGCATCCCATAAACGGGTATCACGGTGACACTCCTGGTCGAGGGCCAACAGGGGGCACACACACATGTCAAAATCCAGTTCAGCTACCGTCCTGTTGGATAGGCAGACATCCATGGACCACTCGAATATGCATGATCGACAATGCAACACAGGCTGAATGCAGGTGATGTTGGCAAGGCGGAAGTTTAGCCGGTACCTGATCCGCAGCACTGCCAATGGCAGTGCCCCCAGTAAATGCAGCATACGTGCATGGTACAGTTCCACCTGACAGGGGTTGTGCAAGTGTCCGGGATGTTCTGCCATTGCGTTAGTGGCTCTGGTTGAAGCGGCACTGTTCTGACCTGCACCAGTTCTGTGGATGAAATGCCACAGCTCGGATCAATGAGTTGTATTAGTGTGCAAAGGTTGTACGCCTGGGATGGTGTTGGAGTAAGTGTGAAGGCCATTCCATGCAAGATAACTTCGAGCAAGGACTTCTGTGTGTGGGGTGTGTATACGTTGGTCTTTCGTCGGCCTGTGCGTAGTGTGGGAGTCGTCATCAGCCGCTATAGTATCTGTCAGGGGGTGCCGGGCACATGCAATTCCGAGGTCGGAGGTGCAGATGTGCTTCCGCCTGATAGTTCAGACAAAGGAGCTTTCATCCCTAATGTTAGTTTGTCATCTGCTTGCATTCAGGAAATGTGATGTGGCTTGTTGGGGGTGGGGTGGGATGTGTGAGACTTTGGGATTCATGTTTGACATGTCTTGCATGTGGCAAATGAGCAGCATCACTGTGTGTTACGTTGCCTCACAGCTGCTCCTCCCTCCCCCGAGCCTAGTTACTTGTGTGCGCTGCGCGGTTTCATCACGTGCACTCCTACGGCACACCATTGTCATGCCTGTCTGCGCATGTCCACAAGCCTGACAACGACACTGTGGTGTTGGCCGTTGAAGGTGGGCAGCCACGTGAGTGTAGGCCTGTGGGAAGGATAGGGTGGACACAGATGTAGAGTTCATGCCTGGCTGAACTTGCGCTGCGATTAAGGCTAAGCGATACCAAAGGGGATGATGGACGGAGCACTTGAGCAAATCAAACACTCACCCCCAGTCAACTGATCTGGGTTTAATCCATCATCATTCTTTAGCTCACTCCACCACCCCAGTTCAGACATGGCCATATGCAAATCAGTCTGACCCTGTGCCTCATGGGAACAGTCCAGCCCGAACTGCCAAGTCATGTCTTCCCTGGACCGGAAACAAGCATCCTGGGACCGGTTTCTGGCTATTCAGCCGTCATCAGCCAGGCTAGCTTGAATCCAGTGGCAAAGTGAGCAAGGGACCCACGTCTGGGCATACCCTGCCAACTTAGAGGCGAACAAAGCGATACCAAAGGGGATGATGGACGGAGCGCTTGAGCAAATCAAACACTCACCCCCAGTCAACTGATCTGGGTTTAATCCATCATCATTCTTTAGCTCACTCCACCACCCCAGTTCAGACATGGCCATATGCAAATCAGTCTGACCCTGTGCCTCATGGGAACAGTCCAGCCCGAACTGCCAAGCCATGTCTTCCCTGGACCGGAAACAAGCATCCTGGGACCGGTTTCTGGCTATTCAGCCGTCATCAGCCAGGCTAGCTTGAATCCAGTGGCAAAGTGAGCAAGGGACCCACGTCTGGGCATACCCTGCCAACTTAGGGCGAACAAAGCGATACCAAAGGGATGATGGACGGAGCGCTTGAGCAAATCAAACACTCACCCCCAGTCAACTGATCTGGGTTTAATCCATCATCATTCTTTAGCTCACTCCACCACCCCAGTTCAGACATGGCCATATGCAAATCAGTCTGACCCTGTGCCTCATGGGAACAGTCCAGCCCGAACTGCCAAGCCATGTCTTCCCAGGACCGGAAACAAGCATCCTGGGACCGGCTTCTGGCTATTCAGCTGTCATCAGCCAGGCTAGCTTGAATCCAGTGGCAAAGTGAGCAAGGGACCCACGTCTGGGCATACCCTGCCAACTTAGGGCGAACAAAGCGATACCAAAGGGGATGATGGACGGAGCGCTTGAGCAAATCAAACACTCACCCCCAGTCAACTGATCTGGGTTTAATCCATCATCATTCTTTAGCTCACTCCACCACCCCAGTTCAGACATGGCCATATGCAAATCAGTCTGACCCTGTGCCTCATGGGAACAGTCCAGCCCGAACTGCCAAGCCATGTCTTCCCTGGACCGGAAACAAGCATCCTGGGACCGGTTTCTGGCTATTCAGCCGTCATCAGCCAGGCTAGCTTGAATCCAGTGGCAAAGTGAGCAAGGGACCCACATCTGGGCATACCCTGCCAACTTAGGGCGAACAAAGCGATACCAAAGGGGATGATGGACGGAGCGCTTGAGCAAATCAAACACTCACCCCCAGTCAACTGATCTGGGTTTAATCCATCATCATTCTTTAGCTCACTCCACCACCCCAGTTCAGACATGGCCATATGCAAATCAGTCTGACCCTGTGCCTCATGGGAACAGTCCAGCCCGAACTGCCAAGCCATGTCTTCCCTGGACCGGAAACAAGCATCCTGGGACCGGTTTCTGGCTATTCAGCCGTCATCAGCCAGGCTAGCTTGAATCCAGTGGCAAAGTGAGCAAGGGACCCACGTCTGGGCATACCCTGCCAACTTAGGGTGAACAAAGCGATACCAAAGGGGATGATGGACGGAGCGCTTGAGCAAATCAAACACTCACCCCCAGTCAACTGATCTGGGTTTAATCCATCATCATTCTTTAGCTCACTCCACCACCCCAGTTCAGACATGGCCATATGCAAATCAGTCTGACCCTGTGCCTCATGGGAACAGTCCAGCCCGAACTGCCAAGTCATGTCTTCCCTGTACCGGAAACAAGCATCCTGGGACCGGTTTCTGGCTATTCAGCCGTCATCAGCCAGGCTAGCTTGAATCCAGTGGCAAAGTGAGCAAGGGACCCACGTCTGGGCATACCCTGCCAACTTAGGGCGAACAAAGCGATACCAAAGGGGATGATGGACGGAGCGCTTGAGCAAATCAAACACTCACCCCCAGTCAACTGATCTGGGTTTAATCCATCATCATTCTTTAGCTCACTCCACCACCCCAGTTCAGACATGGCCATATGCAAATCAGTCTGACCCTGTGCCTCATGGGAACAGTCCAGCCCGAACTGCCAAGCCATGTCTTCCCTGGACCGGAAACAAGCATCCTGGGACCGGTTTCTGGCTATTCAGCCGTCATCAGCCAGGCTAGCTTGAATCCAGTGGCAAAGTGAGCAAGGGACCCACGTCTGGGCATACCCTGCCAACTTAGGGCGAACAAAGCGATACCAAAGGGGATGATGGACGGAGCGCTTGAGCAAATCAAACACTCACCCCCAGTCAACTGATCTGGGTTTAATCCATCATCATTCTTTAGCTCACTCCACCACCCCAGTTCAGACATGGCCATATGCAAATCAGTCTGACCCTGTGCCTCATGGGAACAGTCCAGCCCGAACTGCCAAGCCATGTCTTCCCTGGACCGGAAACAAGCATCCTGGGACCGGCTTCTGGCTATTCAGCCGTCATCAGCCAGGCTAGCTTGAATCCAGTGGCAAAGTGAGCAAGGGACCCACGTCTGGGCATACCCTGCCAACTTAGGGCGAACAAAGCGATACCAAAGGGGATGATGGACGGAGCGCTTGAGCAAATCAAACACTCACCCCCAGTCAACTGATCTGGGTTTAATCCATCATCATTCTTTAGCTCACTCCACCACCCCAGTTCAGACATGGCCATATGCAAATCAGTCTGACCCTGTGCCTCATGGGAACAGTCCAGCCCGAACTGCCAAGCCATGTCTTCCCTGGACCGGAAACAAGCATCCTGGGACCGGTTTCTGGCTATTCAGCCGTCATCAGCCAGGCTAGCTTGAATCCAGTGGCAAAGTGAGCAAGGGACCCACGTCTGGGCATACCCTGCCAACTTAGGGCGAACAAAGCGATACCAAAGGGGATGATGGACGGAGCGCTTGAGCAAATCAAACACTCACCCCCAGTCAACTGATCTGGGTTTAATCCATCATCATTCTTTAGCTCACTCCACCACCCCAGTTCAGACATGGCCATATGCAAATCAGTCTGACCCTGTGCCTCATGGGAACAGTCCAGCCCGAACTGCCAAGCCATGTCTTCCCTGGACCGGAAACAAGCATCCTGGGACCGGTTTCTGGCTATTCAGCCGTCATCAGCCAGGCTAGCTTGAATCCAGTGGCAAAGTGAGCAAGGGACCCACGTCTGGGCATACCCTGCCAACTTAGGGCGAACAAAGCGATACCAAAGGGGATGATGGACGGAGCGCTTGAGCAAATCAAACACTCACCCCCAGTCAACTGATCTGGGTTTAATCCATCATCATTCTTTAGCTCACTCCACCACCCCAGTTCAGACATGGCCATATGCAAATCAGTCTGACCCTGTGCCTCATGGGAACAGTCCAGCCCGAACTGCCAAGCCATGTCTTCCCTGGACCGGAAACAAGCATCCTGGGACCGGTTTCTGGCTATTCAGCCGTCATCAGCCAGGCTAGCTTGAATCCAGTGGCAAAGTGAGCAAGGGACCCACGTCTGGGCATACCCTGCCAACTTAGGGCGAACAAAGCGATACCAAAGGGGATGATGGACGGAGCGCTTGAGCAAATCAAACACTCACCCCCAGTCAACTGATCTGGGTTTAATCCATCATCATTCTTTAGCTCACTCCACCACCCCAGTTCAGACATGGCCATATGCAAATCAGTCTGACCCTGTGCCTCATGGGAACAGTCCAGCCCGAACTGCCAAGCCATGTCTTCCCTGGACCGGAAACAAGCATCCTGGGACCGGTTTCTGGCTATTCAGCCGTCATCAGCCAGGCTAGCTTGAATCCAGTGGCAAAGTGAGCAAGGGACCCACGTCTGGGCATACCCTGCCAACTTAGGGCGAACAAAGCGATACCAAAGGGGATGATGGACGGAGCGCTTGAGCAAATCAAACACTCACCCCCAGTCAACTGATCTGGGTTTAATCCATCATCATTCTTTAGCTCACTCCACCACCCCAGTTCAGACATGGCCATATGCAAATCAGTCTGACCCTGTGCCTCATGGGAACAGTCCAGCCCGAACTGCCAAGCCATGTCTTCCCTGGACCGGAAACAAGCATCCTGGGACCGGTTTCTGGCTATTCAGCCGCCATCAGCCAGGCTAGCTTGAATCCAGTGGCAAAGTGAGCAAGGGACCCACGTCTGGGCATACCCTGCCAACTTAGGGCGAACAAAGCGATACCAAAGGGGATGATGGACGGAGCGCTTGAGCAAATCAAACACTCACCCCCAGTCAACTGATCTGGGTTTAATCCATCATCATTCTTTAGCTCACTCCACCACCCCAGTTCAGACATGGCCATATGCAAATCAGTCTGACCCTGTGCCTCATGGGAACAGTCCAGCCCGAACTGCCAAGCCATGTCTTCCCTGGACCGGAAACAAGCATCCTGGGACCGGTTTCTGGCTATTCAGCCGTCATCAGCCAGGCTAGCTTGAATCCAGTGGCAAAGTGAGCAAGGGACCCACGTCTGGGCATACCCTGCCAACTTAGGGCGAACAAAGCGATACCAAAGGGGATGATGGACGGAGCGCTTGAGCAAATCAAACACTCACCCCCAGTCAACTGATCTGGGTTTAATCCATCATCATTCTTTAGCTCACTCCACCACCCCAGTTCAGACATGGCCATATGCAAATCAGTCTGACCCTGTGCCTCATGGGAACAGTCCAGCCCGAACTGCCAAGCCATGTCTTCCCTGGACCGGAAACAAGCATCCTGGGACCGGTTTCTGGCTATTCAGCCGTCATCAGCCAGGCTAGCTTGAATCCAGTGGCAAAGTGAGCAAGGGACCCACGTCTGGGCATACCCTGCCAACTTAGGGCGAACAAAGCGATACCAAAGGGGATGATGGACGGAGCGCTTGAGCAAATCAAACACTCACCCCCAGTCAACTGATCTGGGTTTAATCCATCATCATTCTTTAGCTCACTCCACCACCCCAGTTCAGACATGGCCATATGCAAATCAGTCTGACCCTGTGCCTCATGGGAACAGTCCAGCCCGAACTGCCAAGCCATGTCTTCCCTGGACCGGAAACAAGCATCCTGGGACCGGTTTCTGGCTATTCAGCCGCCATCAGCCAGGCTAGCTTGAATCCAGTGGCAAAGTGAGCAAGGGACCCACGTCTGGGCATACCCTGCCAACTTAGGGCGAACAAAGCGATACCAAAGGGGATGATGGACGGAGCGCTTGAGCAAATCAAACACTCACCCCCAGTCAACTGATCTGGGTTTAATCCATCATCATTCTTTAGCTCACTCCACCACCCCAGTTCAGACATGGCCATATGCAAATCAGTCTGACCCTGTGCCTCATGGGAACAGTCCAGCCCGAACTGCCAAGCCATGTCTTCCCTGGACCGGAAACAAGCATCCTGGGACCGGTTTCTGGCTATTCAGCCGTCATCAGCCAGGCTAGCTTGAATCCAGTGGCAAAGTGAGCAAGGGACCCACGTCTGGGCATACCCTGCCAACTTAGGGCGAACAAAGCGATACCAAAGGGGATGATGGACGGAGCGCTTGAGCAAATCAAACACTCACCCCCAGTCAACTGATCTGGGTTTAATCCATCATCATTCTTTAGCTCACTCCACCACCCCAGTTCAGACATGGCCATATGCAAATCAGTCTGACCCTGTGCCTCATGGGAACAGTCCAGCCCGAACTGCCAAGCCATGTCTTCCCTGGACCGGAAACAAGCATCCTGGGACCGGTTTCTGGCTATTCAGCCGTCATCAGCCAGGCTAGCTTGAATCCAGTGGCAAAGTGAGCAAGGGACCCACGTCTGGGCATACCCTGCCAACTTAGGGCGAACAAAGCGATACCAAAGGGGATGATGGACGGAGCGCTTGAGCAAATCAAACACTCACCCCCAGTCAACTGATCTGGGTTTAATCCATCATCATTCTTTAGCTCACTCCACCACCCCAGTTCAGACATGGCCATATGCAAATCAGTCTGACCCTGTGCCTCATGGGAACAGTCCAGCCCGAACTGCCAAGCCATGTCTTCCCTGGACCGGAAACAAGCATCCTGGGACCGGTTTCTGGCTATTCAGCCGTCATCAGCCAGGCTAGCTTGAATCCAGTGGCAAAGTGAGCAAGGGACCCACGTCTGGGCATACCCTGCCAACTTAGGGCGAACAAAGCGATACCAAAGGGGATGATGGACGGAGCGCTTGAGCAAATCAAACACTCACCCCCAGTCAACTGATCTGGGTTTAATCCATCATCATTCTTTAGCTCACTCCACCACCCCAGTTCAGACATGGCCATATGCAAATCAGTCTGACCCTGTGCCTCATGGGAACAGTCCAGCCCGAACTGCCAAGCCATGTCTTCCCTGGACCGGAAACAAGCATCCTGGGACCGGTTTCTGGCTATTCAGCCGCCATCAGCCAGGCTAGCTTGAATCCAGTGGCAAAGTGAGCAAGGGACCCACGTCTGGGCATACCCTGCCAACTTAGGGCGAACAAAGCGATACCAAAGGGGATGATGGACGGAGCGCTTGAGCAAATCAAACACTCACCCCCAGTCAACTGATCTGGGTTTAATCCATCATCATTCTTTAGCTCACTCCACCACCCCAGTTCAGACATGGCCATATGCAAATCAGTCTGACCCTGTGCCTCATGGGAACAGTCCAGCCCGAACTGCCAAGCCATGTCTTCCCTGGACCGGAAACAAGCATCCTGGGACCGGTTTCTGGCTATTCAGCCGTCATCAGCCAGGCTAGCTTGAATCCAGTGGCAAAGTGAGCAAGGGACCCACGTCTGGGCATACCCTGCCAACTTAGGGCGAACAAAGCGATACCAAAGGGGATGATGGACGGAGCGCTTGAGCAAATCAAACACTCACCCCCAGTCAACTGATCTGGGTTTAATCCATCATCATTCTTTAGCTCACTCCACCACCCCAGTTCAGACATGGCCATATGCAAATCAGTCTGACCCTGTGCCTCATGGGAACAGTCCAGCCCGAACTGCCAAGCCATGTCTTCCCTGGACCGGAAACAAGCATCCTGGGACCGGTTTCTGGCTATTCAGCCGTCATCAGCCAGGCTAGCTTGAATCCAGTGGCAAAGTGAGCAAGGGACCCACGTCTGGGCATACCCTGCCAACTTAGGGCGAACAAAGCGATACCAAAGGGGATGATGGACGGAGCGCTTGAGCAAATCAAACACTCACCCCCAGTCAACTGATCTGGGTTTAATCCATCATCATTCTTTAGCTCACTCCACCACTCCCAGTTCAGACATGGCCATATGCAAATCAGTCTGACCCTGTGCCTCATGGGAACAGTCCAGCCCGAACTGCCAAGCCATGTCTTCCCTGGACCGGAAACAAGCATCCTGGGACCGGTTTCTGGCTATTCAGCCGTCATCAGCCAGGCTAGCTTGAATCCAGTGGCAAAGTGAGCAAGGGACCCACGTCTGGGCATACCCTGCCAACTTAGGGCGAACAAAGCGATACCAAAGGGGATGATGGACGGAGCGCTTGAGCAAATCAAACACTCACCCCCAGTCAACTGATCTGGGTTTAATCCATCATCATTCTTTAGCTCACTCCACCACCCCAGTTCAGACATGGCCATATGCAAATCAGTCTGACCCTGTGCCTCATGGGAACAGTCCAGCCCGAACTGCCAAGCCATGTCTTCCCTGGACCGGAAACAAGCATCCTGGGACCGGTTTCTGGCTATTCAGCCGTCATCAGCCAGGCTAGCTTGAATCCAGTGGCAAAGTGAGCAAGGGACCCACGTCTGGGCATACCCTGCCAACTTAGGGCGAACAAAGCGATACCAAAGGGGATGATGGACGGAGCGCTTGAGCAAATCAAACACTCACCCCCAGTCAACTGATCTGGGTTTAATCCATCATCATTCTTTAGCTCACTCCACCACCCCAGTTCAGACATGGCCATATGCAAATCAGTCTGACCCTGTGCCTCATGGGAACAGTCCAGCCCGAACTGCCAAGCCATGTCTTCCCTGGACCGGAAACAAGCATCCTGGGACCGGTTTCTGGCTATTCAGCCGTCATCAGCCAGGCTAGCTTGAATCCAGTGGCAAAGTGAGCAAGGGACCCACGTCTGGGCATACCCTGCCAACTTAGGGCGAACAAAGCGATACCAAAGGGGATGATGGACGGAGCGCTTGAGCAAATCAAACACTCACCCCCAGTCAACTGATCTGGGTTTAATCCATCATCATTCTTTAGCTCACTCCACCACCCCAGTTCAGACATGGCCATATGCAAATCAGTCTGACCCTGTGCCTCATGGGAACAGTCCAGCCCGAACTGCCAAGCCATGTCTTCCCTGGACCGGAAACAAGCATCCTGGGACCGGTTTCTGGCTATTCAGCCGTCATCAGCCAGGCTAGCTTGAATCCAGTGGCAAAGTGAGCAAGGGACCCACGTCTGGGCATACCCTGCCAACTTAGGGCGAACAAAGCGATACCAAAGGGGATGATGGACGGAGCGCTTGAGCAAATCAAACACTCACCCCCAGTCAACTGATCTGGGTTTAATCCATCATCATTCTTTAGCTCACTCCACCACCCCAGTTCAGACATGGCCATATGCAAATCAGTCTGACCCTGTGCCTCATGGGAACAGTCCAGCCCGAACTGCCAAGCCATGTCTTCCCTGGACCGGAAACAAGCATCCTGGGACCGGTTTCTGGCTATTCAGCCGTCATCAGCCAGGCTAGCTTGAATCCAGTGGCAAAGTGAGCAAGGGACCCACGTCTGGGCATACCCTGCCAACTTAGGGCGAACAAAGCGATACCAAAGGGGATGATGGACGGAGCGCTTGAGCAAATCAAACACTCACCCCCAGTCAACTGATCTGGGTTTAATCCATCATCATTCTTTAGCTCACTCCACCACCCCAGTTCAGACATGGCCATATGCAAATCAGTCTGACCCTGTGCCTCATGGGAACAGTCCAGCCCGAACTGCCAAGCCATGTCTTCCCTGGACCGGAAACAAGCATCCTGGGACCGGTTTCTGGCTATTCAGCCGTCATCAGCCAGGCTAGCTTGAATCCAGTGGCAAAGTGAGCAAGGGACCCACGTCTGGGCATACCCTGCCAACTTAGGGCGAACAAAGCGATACCAAAGGGGATGATGGACGGAGCGCTTGAGCAAATCAAACACTCACCCCCAGTCAACTGATCTGGGTTTAATCCATCATCATTCTTTAGCTCACTCCACCACCCCAGTTCAGACATGGCCATATGCAAATCAGTCTGACCCTGTGCCTCATGGGAACAGTCCAGCCCGAACTGCCAAGCCATGTCTTCCCTGGACCGGAAACAAGCATCCTGGGACCGGTTTCTGGCTATTCAGCCGTCATCAGCCAGGCTAGCTTGAATCCAGTGGCAAAGTGAGCAAGGGACCCACGTCTGGGCATACCCTGCCAACTTAGGGCGAACAAAGCGATACCAAAGGGGATGATGGACGGAGCGCTTGAGCAAATCAAACACTCACCCCCAGTCAACTGATCTGGGTTTAATCCATCATCATTCTTTAGCTCACTCCACCACCCCAGTTCAGACATGGCCATATGCAAATCAGTCTGACCCTGTGCCTCATGGGAACAGTCCAGCCCGAACTGCCAAGCCATGTCTTCCCTGGACCGGAAACAAGCATCCTGGGACCGGTTTCTGGCTATTCAGCCGTCATCAGCCAGGCTAGCTTGAATCCAGTGGCAAAGTGAGCAAGGGACCCACGTCTGGGCATACCCTGCCAACTTAGGGCGAACAAAGCGATACCAAAGGGGATGATGGACGGAGCGCTTGAGCAAATCAAACACTCACCCCCAGTCAACTGATCTGGGTTTAATCCATCATCATTCTTTAGCTCACTCCACCACCCCAGTTCAGACATGGCCATATGCAAATCAGTCTGACCCTGTGCCTCATGGGAACAGTCCAGCCCGAACTGCCAAGCCATGTCTTCCCTGGACCGGAAACAAGCATCCTGGGACCGGTTTCTGGCTATTCAGCCGTCATCAGCCAGGCTAGCTTGAATCCAGTGGCAAAGTGAGCAAGGGACCCACGTCTGGGCATACCCTGCCAACTTAGGGCGAACAAAGCGATACCAAAGGGGATGATGGACGGAGCGCTTGAGCAAATCAAACACTCACCCCCAGTCAACTGATCTGGGTTTAATCCATCATCATTCTTTAGCTCACTCCACCACCCCAGTTCAGACATGGCCATATGCAAATCAGTCTGACCCTGTGCCTCATGGGAACAGTCCAGCCCGAACTGCCAAGCCATGTCTTCCCTGGACCGGAAACAAGCATCCTGGGACCGGTTTCTGGCTATTCAGCCGTCATCAGCCAGGCTAGCTTGAATCCAGTGGCAAAGTGAGCAAGGGACCCACGTCTGGGCATACCCTGCCAACTTAGGGCGAACAAAGCGATACCAAAGGGGATGATGGACGGAGCGCTTGAGCAAATCAAACACTCACCCCCAGTCAACTGATCTGGGTTTAATCCATCATCATTCTTTAGCTCACTCCACCACCCCAGTTCAGACATGGCCATATGCAAATCAGTCTGACCCTGTGCCTCATGGGAACAGTCCAGCCCGAACTGCCAAGCCATGTCTTCCCTGGACCGGAAACAAGCATCCTGGGACCGGTTTCTGGCTATTCAGCCGTCATCAGCCAGGCTAGCTTGAATCCAGTGGCAAAGTGAGCAAGGGACCCACGTCTGGGCATACCCTGCCAACTTAGGGCGAACAAAGCGATACCAAAGGGGATGATGGACGGAGCGCTTGAGCAAATCAAACACTCACCCCCAGTCAACTGATCTGGGTTTAATCCATCATCATTCTTTAGCTCACTCCACCACCCCAGTTCAGACATGGCCATATGCAAATCAGTCTGACCCTGTGCCTCATGGGAACAGTCCAGCCCGAACTGCCAAGCCATGTCTTCCCTGGACCGGAAACAAGCATCCTGGGACCGGTTTCTGGCTATTCAGCCGTCATCAGCCAGGCTAGCTTGAATCCAGTGGCAAAGTGAGCAAGGGACCCACGTCTGGGCATACCCTGCCAACTTAGGGCGAACAAAGCGATACCAAAGGGGATGATGGACGGAGCGCTTGAGCAAATCAAACACTCACCCCCAGTCAACTGATCTGGGTTTAATCCATCATCATTCTTTAGCTCACTCCACCACCCCAGTTCAGACATGGCCATATGCAAATCAGTCTGACCCTGTGCCTCATGGGAACAGTCCAGCCCGAACTGCCAAGCCATGTCTTCCCTGGACCGGAAACAAGCATCCTGGGACCGGTTTCTGGCTATTCAGCCGTCATCAGCCAGGCTAGCTTGAATCCAGTGGCAAAGTGAGCAAGGGACCCACGTCTGGGCATACCCTGCCAACTTAGGGCGAACAAAGCGATACTCAAAGGGGATGATGGACGGAGCGCTTGAGCAAATCAAACACTCACCCCCAGTCAACTGATCTGGGTTTAATCCATCATCATTCTTTAGCTCACTCCACCACCCCAGTTCAGACATGGCCATATGCAAATCAGTCTGACCCTGTGCCTCATGGGAACAGTCCAGCCCGAACTGCCAAGCCATGTCTTCCCTGGACCGGAAACAAGCATCCTGGGACCGGTTTCTGGCTATTCAGCCGTCATCAGCCAGGCTAGCTTGAATCCAGTGGCAAAGTGAGCAAGGGACCCACGTCTGGGCATACCCTGCCAACTTAGGGCGAACAAAGCGATACCAAAGGGGATGATGGACGGAGCGCTTGAGCAAATCAAACACTCACCCCCAGTCAACTGATCTGGGTTTAATCCATCATCATTCTTTAGCTCACTCCACCACCCCAGTTCAGACATGGCCATATGCAAATCAGTCTGACCCTGTGCCTCATGGGAACAGTCCAGCCCGAACTGCCAAGCCATGTCTTCCCTGGACCGGAAACAAGCATCCTGGGACCGGTTTCTGGCTATTCAGCCGTCATCAGCCAGGCTAGCTTGAATCCAGTGGCAAAGTGAGCAAGGGACCCACGTCTGGGCATACCCTGCCAACTTAGGGCGAACAAAGCGATACCAAAGGGGATGATGGACGGAGCGCTTGAGCAAATCAAACACTCACCCCCAGTCAACTGATCTGGGTTTAATCCATCATCATTCTTTAGCTCACTCCACCACCCCAGTTCAGACATGGCCATATGCAAATCAGTCTGACCCTGTGCCTCATGGGAACAGTCCAGCCCGAACTGCCAAGCCATGTCTTCCCTGGACCGGAAACAAGCATCCTGGGACCGGTTTCTGGCTATTCAGCCGTCATCAGCCAGGCTAGCTTGAATCCAGTGGCAAAGTGAGCAAGGGACCCACGTCTGGGCATACCCTGCCAACTTAGGGCGAACAAAGCGATACCAAAGGGGATGATGGACGGAGCGCTTGAGCAAATCAAACACTCACCCCCAGTCAACTGATCTGGGTTTAATCCATCATCATTCTTTAGCTCACTCCACCACCCCAGTTCAGACATGGCCATATGCAAATCAGTCTGACCCTGTGCCTCATGGGAACAGTCCAGCCCGAACTGCCAAGCCATGTCTTCCCTGGACCGGAAACAAGCATCCTGGGACCGGTTTCTGGCTATTCAGCCGTCATCAGCCAGGCTAGCTTGAATCCAGTGGCAAAGTGAGCAAGGGACCCACGTCTGGGCATACCCTGCCAACTTAGGGCGAACAAAGCGATACTCAAAGGGGATGATGGACGGAGCGCTTGAGCAAATCAAACACTCACCCCCAGTCAACTGATCTGGGTTTAATCCATCATCATTCTTTAGCTCACTCCACCACCCCAGTTCAGACATGGCCATATGCAAATCAGTCTGACCCTGTGCCTCATGGGAACAGTCCAGCCCGAACTGCCAAGCCATGTCTTCCCTGGACCGGAAACAAGCATCCTGGGACCGGTTTCTGGCTATTCAGCCGTCATCAGCCAGGCTAGCTTGAATCCAGTGGCAAAGTGAGCAAGGGACCCACGTCTGGGCATACCCTGCCAACTTAGGGCGAACAAAGCGATACCAAAGGGGATGATGGACGGAGCGCTTGAGCAAATCAAACACTCACCCCCAGTCAACTGATCTGGGTTTAATCCATCATCATTCTTTAGCTCACTCCACCACCCCAGTTCAGACATGGCCATATGCAAATCAGTCTGACCCTGTGCCTCATGGGAACAGTCCAGCCCGAACTGCCAAGCCATGTCTTCCCTGGACCGGAAACAAGCATCCTGGGACCGGTTTCTGGCTATTCAGCCGTCATCAGCCAGGCTAGCTTGAATCCAGTGGCAAAGTGAGCAAGGGACCCACGTCTGGGCATACCCTGCCAACTTAGGGCGAACAAAGCGATACCAAAGGGGATGATGGACGGAGCGCTTGAGCAAATCAAACACTCACCCCCAGTCAACTGATCTGGGTTTAATCCATCATCATTCTTTAGCTCACTCCACCACCCCAGTTCAGACATGGCCATATGCAAATCAGTCTGACCCTGTGCCTCATGGGAACAGTCCAGCCCGAACTGCCAAGCCATGTCTTCCCTGGACCGGAAACAAGCATCCTGGGACCGGTTTCTGGCTATTCAGCCGTCATCAGCCAGGCTAGCTTGAATCCAGTGGCAAAGTGAGCAAGGGACCCACGTCTGGGCATACCCTGCCAACTTAGGGCGAACAAAGCGATACCAAAGGGGATGATGGACGGAGCGCTTGAGCAAATCAAACACTCACCCCCAGTCAACTGATCTGGGTTTAATCCATCATCATTCTTTAGCTCACTCCACCACCCCAGTTCAGACATGGCCATATGCAAATCAGTCTGACCCTGTGCCTCATGGGAACAGTCCAGCCCGAACTGCCAAGCCATGTCTTCCCTGGACCGGAAACAAGCATCCTGGGACCGGTTTCTGGCTATTCAGCCGTCATCAGCCAGGCTAGCTTGAATCCAGTGGCAAAGTGAGCAAGGGACCCACGTCTGGGCATACCCTGCCAACTTAGGGCGAACAAAGCGATACCAAAGGGGATGATGGACGGAGCGCTTGAGCAAATCAAACACTCACCCCCAGTCAACTGATCTGGGTTTAATCCATCATCATTCTTTAGCTCACTCCACCACCCCAGTTCAGACATGGCCATATGCAAATCAGTCTGACCCTGTGCCTCATGGGAACAGTCCAGCCCGAACTGCCAAGCCATGTCTTCCCTGGACCGGAAACAAGCATCCTGGGACCGGTTTCTGGCTATTCAGCCGTCATCAGCCAGGCTAGCTTGAATCCAGTGGCAAAGTGAGCAAGGGACCCACGTCTGGGCATACCCTGCCAACTTAGGGCGAACAAAGCGATACCAAAGGGGATGATGGACGGAGCGCTTGAGCAAATCAAACACTCACCCCCAGTCAACTGATCTGGGTTTAATCCATCATCATTCTTTAGCTCACTCCACCACCCCAGTTCAGACATGGCCATATGCAAATCAGTCTGACCCTGTGCCTCATGGGAACAGTCCAGCCCGAACTGCCAAGCCATGTCTTCCCTGGACCGGAAACAAGCATCCTGGGACCGGTTTCTGGCTATTCAGCCGTCATCAGCCAGGCTAGCTTGAATCCAGTGGCAAAGTGAGCAAGGGACCCACGTCTGGGCATACCCTGCCAACTTAGGGCGAACAAAGCGATACTCAAAGGGGATGATGGACGGAGCGCTTGAGCAAATCAAACACTCACCCCCAGTCAACTGATCTGGGTTTAATCCATCATCATTCTTTAGCTCACTCCACCACCCCAGTTCAGACATGGCCATATGCAAATCAGTCTGACCCTGTGCCTCATGGGAACAGTCCAGCCCGAACTGCCAAGCCATGTCTTCCCTGGACCGGAAACAAGCATCCTGGGACCGGTTTCTGGCTATTCAGCCGTCATCAGCCAGGCTAGCTTGAATCCAGTGGCAAAGTGAGCAAGGGACCCACGTCTGGGCATACCCTGCCAACTTAGGGCGAACAAAGCGATACCAAAGGGGATGATGGACGGAGCGCTTGAGCAAATCAAACACTCACCCCCAGTCAACTGATCTGGGTTTAATCCATCATCATTCTTTAGCTCACTCCACCACCCCAGTTCAGACATGGCCATATGCAAATCAGTCTGACCCTGTGCCTCATGGGAACAGTCCAGCCCGAACTGCCAAGCCATGTCTTCCCTGGACCGGAAACAAGCATCCTGGGACCGGTTTCTGGCTATTCAGCCGTCATCAGCCAGGCTAGCTTGAATCCAGTGGCAAAGTGAGCAAGGGACCCACGTCTGGGCATACCCTGCCAACTTAGGGCGAACAAAGCGATACCAAAGGGGATGATGGACGGAGCGCTTGAGCAAATCAAACACTCACCCCCAGTCAACTGATCTGGGTTTAATCCATCATCATTCTTTAGCTCACTCCACCACCCCAGTTCAGACATGGCCATATGCAAATCAGTCTGACCCTGTGCCTCATGGGAACAGTCCAGCCCGAACTGCCAAGCCATGTCTTCCCTGGACCGGAAACAAGCATCCTGGGACCGGTTTCTGGCTATTCAGCCGTCATCAGCCAGGCTAGCTTGAATCCAGTGGCAAAGTGAGCAAGGGACCCACGTCTGGGCATACCCTGCCAACTTAGGGCGAACAAAGCGATACCAAAGGGGATGATGGACGGAGCGCTTGAGCAAATCAAACACTCACCCCCAGTCAACTGATCTGGGTTTAATCCATCATCATTCTTTAGCTCACTCCACCACCCCAGTTCAGACATGGCCATATGCAAATCAGTCTGACCCTGTGCCTCATGGGAACAGTCCAGCCCGAACTGCCAAGCCATGTCTTCCCTGGACCGGAAACAAGCATCCTGGGACCGGTTTCTGGCTATTCAGCCGTCATCAGCCAGGCTAGCTTGAATCCAGTGGCAAAGTGAGCAAGGGACCCACGTCTGGGCATACCCTGCCAACTTAGGGCGAACAAAGCGATACCAAAGGGGATGATGGACGGAGCGCTTGAGCAAATCAAACACTCACCCCCAGTCAACTGATCTGGGTTTAATCCATCATCATTCTTTAGCTCACTCCACCACCCCAGTTCAGACATGGCCATATGCAAATCAGTCTGACCCTGTGCCTCATGGGAACAGTCCAGCCCGAACTGCCAAGCCATGTCTTCCCTGGACCGGAAACAAGCATCCTGGGACCGGTTTCTGGCTATTCAGCCGTCATCAGCCAGGCTAGCTTGAATCCAGTGGCAAAGTGAGCAAGGGACCCACGTCTGGGCATACCCTGCCAACTTAGGGCGAACAAAGCGATACCAAAGGGGATGATGGACGGAGCGCTTGAGCAAATCAAACACTCACCCCCAGTCAACTGATCTGGGTTTAATCCATCATCATTCTTTAGCTCACTCCACCACCCCAGTTCAGACATGGCCATATGCAAATCAGTCTGACCCTGTGCCTCATGGGAACAGTCCAGCCCGAACTGCCAAGCCATGTCTTCCCTGGACCGGAAACAAGCATCCTGGGACCGGTTTCTGGCTATTCAGCCGTCATCAGCCAGGCTAGCTTGAATCCAGTGGCAAAGTGAGCAAGGGACCCACGTCTGGGCATACCCTGCCAACTTAGGGCGAACAAAGCGATACCAAAGGGGATGATGGACGGAGCGCTTGAGCAAATCAAACACTCACCCCCAGTCAACTGATCTGGGTTTAATCCATCATCATTCTTTAGCTCACTCCACCACCCCAGTTCAGACATGGCCATATGCAAATCAGTCTGACCCTGTGCCTCATGGGAACAGTCCAGCCCGAACTGCCAAGCCATGTCTTCCCTGGACCGGAAACAAGCATCCTGGGACCGGTTTCTGGCTATTCAGCCGTCATCAGCCAGGCTAGCTTGAATCCAGTGGCAAAGTGAGCAAGGGACCCACGTCTGGGCATACCCTGCCAACTTAGGGCGAACAAAGCGATACCAAAGGGGATGATGGACGGAGCGCTTGAGCAAATCAAACACTCACCCCCAGTCAACTGATCTGGGTTTAATCCATCATCATTCTTTAGCTCACTCCACCACCCCAGTTCAGACATGGCCATATGCAAATCAGTCTGACCCTGTGCCTCATGGGAACAGTCCAGCCCGAACTGCCAAGCCATGTCTTCCCTGGACCGGAAACAAGCATCCTGGGACCGGTTTCTGGCTATTCAGCCGTCATCAGCCAGGCTAGCTTGAATCCAGTGGCAAAGTGAGCAAGGGACCCACGTCTGGGCATACCCTGCCAACTTAGGGCGAACAAAGCGATACCAAAGGGGATGATGGACGGAGCGCTTGAGCAAATCAAACACTCACCCCCAGTCAACTGATCTGGGTTTAATCCATCATCATTCTTTAGCTCACTCCACCACCCCAGTTCAGACATGGCCATATGCAAATCAGTCTGACCCTGTGCCTCATGGGAACAGTCCAGCCCGAACTGCCAAGCCATGTCTTCCCTGGACCGGAAACAAGCATCCTGGGACCGGTTTCTGGCTATTCAGCCGTCATCAGCCAGGCTAGCTTGAATCCAGTGGCAAAGTGAGCAAGGGACCCACGTCTGGGCATACCCTGCCAACTTAGGGCGAACAAAGCGATACCAAAGGGGATGATGGACGGAGCGCTTGAGCAAATCAAACACTCACCCCCAGTCAACTGATCTGGGTTTAATCCATCATCATTCTTTAGCTCACTCCACCACCCCAGTTCAGACATGGCCATATGCAAATCAGTCTGACCCTGTGCCTCATGGGAACAGTCCAGCCCGAACTGCCAAGCCATGTCTTCCCTGGACCGGAAACAAGCATCCTGGGACCGGTTTCTGGCTATTCAGCCGTCATCAGCCAGGCTAGCTTGAATCCAGTGGCAAAGTGAGCAAGGGACCCACGTCTGGGCATACCCTGCCAACTTAGGGCGAACAAAGCGATACCAAAGGGGATGATGGACGGAGCGCTTGAGCAAATCAAACACTCACCCCCAGTCAACTGATCTGGGTTTAATCCATCATCATTCTTTAGCTCACTCCACCACCCCAGTTCAGACATGGCCATATGCAAATCAGTCTGACCCTGTGCCTCATGGGAACAGTCCAGCCCGAACTGCCAAGCCATGTCTTCCCTGGACCGGAAACAAGCATCCTGGGACCGGTTTCTGGCTATTCAGCCGTCATCAGCCAGGCTAGCTTGAATCCAGTGGCAAAGTGAGCAAGGGACCCACGTCTGGGCATACCCTGCCAACTTAGGGCGAACAAAGCGATACCAAAGGGGATGATGGACGGAGCGCTTGAGCAAATCAAACACTCACCCCCAGTCAACTGATCTGGGTTTAATCCATCATCATTCTTTAGCTCACTCCACCACCCCAGTTCAGACATGGCCATA
This sequence comes from Calotriton arnoldi, assembly GCA_963921515.1. Lineage (NCBI taxonomy): Eukaryota > Metazoa > Chordata > Amphibia > Caudata > Salamandridae > Calotriton > Calotriton arnoldi. The sequence goes on along the minus strand of CAWUFW010025968.1, from coordinate 12,137 downwards.
TGCAAATCAGTCTGACCCTGTGCCTCATGGGAACAGTCCAGCCCGAACTGCCAAGCCATGTCTTCCCTGGACCGGAAACAAGCATCCTGGGACCGGTTTCTGGCTATTCAGCCGTCATCAGCCAGGCTAGCTTGAATCCAGTGGCAAAGTGAGCAAGGGACCCACGTCTGGGCATACCCTGCCAACTTAGGGCGAACAAAGCGATACCAAAGGGGATGATGGACGGAGCGCTTGAGCAAATCAAACACTCACCCCCAGTCAACTGATCTGGGTTTAATCCATCATCATTCTTTAGCTCACTCCACCACCCCAGTTCAGACATGGCCATATGCAAATCAGTCTGACCCTGTGCCTCATGGGAACAGTCCAGCCCGAACTGCCAAGCCATGTCTTCCCTGGACCGGAAACAAGCATCCTGGGACCGGTTTCTGGCTATTCAGCCGTCATCAGCCAGGCTAGCTTGAATCCAGTGGCAAAGTGAGCAAGGGACCCACGTCTGGGCATACCCTGCCAACTTAGGGCGAACAAAGCGATACCAAAGGGGATGATGGACGGAGCGCTTGAGCAAATCAAACACTCACCCCCAGTCAACTGATCTGGGTTTAATCCATCATCATTCTTTAGCTCACTCCACCACCCCAGTTCAGACATGGCCATATGCAAATCAGTCTGACCCTGTGCCTCATGGGAACAGTCCAGCCCGAACTGCCAAGCCATGTCTTCCCTGGACCGGAAACAAGCATCCTGGGACCGGTTTCTGGCTATTCAGCCGTCATCAGCCAGGCTAGCTTGAATCCAGTGGCAAAGTGAGCAAGGGACCCACGTCTGGGCATACCCTGCCAACTTAGGGCGAACAAAGCGATACCAAAGGGGATGATGGACGGAGCGCTTGAGCAAATCAAACACTCACCCCCAGTCAACTGATCTGGGTTTAATCCATCATCATTCTTTAGCTCACTCCACCACCCCAGTTCAGACATGGCCATATGCAAATCAGTCTGACCCTGTGCCTCATGGGAACAGTCCAGCCCGAACTGCCAAGCCATGTCTTCCCTGGACCGGAAACAAGCATCCTGGGACCGGTTTCTGGCTATTCAGCCGTCATCAGCCAGGCTAGCTTGAATCCAGTGGCAAAGTGAGCAAGGGACCCACGTCTGGGCATACCCTGCCAACTTAGGGCGAACAAAGCGATACCAAAGGGGATGATGGACGGAGCGCTTGAGCAAATCAAACACTCACCCCCAGTCAACTGATCTGGGTTTAATCCATCATCATTCTTTAGCTCACTCCACCACCCCAGTTCAGACATGGCCATATGCAAATCAGTCTGACCCTGTGCCTCATGGGAACAGTCCAGCCCGAACTGCCAAGCCATGTCTTCCCTGGACCGGAAACAAGCATCCTGGGACCGGTTTCTGGCTATTCAGCCGTCATCAGCCAGGCTAGCTTGAATCCAGTGGCAAAGTGAGCAAGGGACCCACGTCTGGGCATACCCTGCCAACTTAGGGCGAACAAAGCGATACCAAAGGGGATGATGGACGGAGCGCTTGAGCAAATCAAACACTCACCCCCAGTCAACTGATCTGGGTTTAATCCATCATCATTCTTTAGCTCACTCCACCACCCCAGTTCAGACATGGCCATATGCAAATCAGTCTGACCCTGTGCCTCATGGGAACAGTCCAGCCCGAACTGCCAAGCCATGTCTTCCCTGGACCGGAAACAAGCATCCTGGGACCGGTTTCTGGCTATTCAGCCGTCATCAGCCAGGCTAGCTTGAATCCAGTGGCAAAGTGAGCAAGGGACCCACGTCTGGGCATACCCTGCCAACTTAGGGCGAACAAAGCGATACCAAAGGGGATGATGGACGGAGCGCTTGAGCAAATCAAACACTCACCCCCAGTCAACTGATCTGGGTTTAATCCATCATCATTCTTTAGCTCACTCCACCACCCCAGTTCAGACATGGCCATATGCAAATCAGTCTGACCCTGTGCCTCATGGGAACAGTCCAGCCCGAACTGCCAAGCCATGTCTTCCCTGGACCGGAAACAAGCATCCTGGGACCGGTTTCTGGCTATTCAGCCGTCATCAGCCAGGCTAGCTTGAATCCAGTGGCAAAGTGAGCAAGGGACCCACGTCTGGGCATACCCTGCCAACTTAGGGCGAACAAAGCGATACCAAAGGGGATGATGGACGGAGCGCTTGAGCAAATCAAACACTCACCCCCAGTCAACTGATCTGGGTTTAATCCATCATCATTCTTTAGCTCACTCCACCACCCCAGTTCAGACATGGCCATATGCAAATCAGTCTGACCCTGTGCCTCATGGGAACAGTCCAGCCCGAACTGCCAAGCCATGTCTTCCCTGGACCGGAAACAAGCATCCTGGGACCGGTTTCTGGCTATTCAGCCGTCATCAGCCAGGCTAGCTTGAATCCAGTGGCAAAGTGAGCAAGGGACCCACGTCTGGGCATACCCTGCCAACTTAGGGCGAACAAAGCGATACCAAAGGGGATGATGGACGGAGCGCTTGAGCAAATCAAACACTCACCCCCAGTCAACTGATCTGGGTTTAATCCATCATCATTCTTTAGCTCACTCCACCACCCCAGTTCAGACATGGCCATATGCAAATCAGTCTGACCCTGTGCCTCATGGGAACAGTCCAGCCCGAACTGCCAAGCCATGTCTTCCCTGGACCGGAAACAAGCATCCTGGGACCGGTTTCTGGCTATTCAGCCGTCATCAGCCAGGCTAGCTTGAATCCAGTGGCAAAGTGAGCAAGGGACCCACGTCTGGGCATACCCTGCCAACTTAGGGCGAACAAAGCGATACCAAAGGGGATGATGGACGGAGCGCTTGAGCAAATCAAACACTCACCCCCAGTCAACTGATCTGGGTTTAATCCATCATCATTCTTTAGCTCACTCCACCACCCCAGTTCAGACATGGCCATATGCAAATCAGTCTGACCCTGTGCCTCATGGGAACAGTCCAGCCCGAACTGCCAAGCCATGTCTTCCCTGGACCGGAAACAAGCATCCTGGGACCGGTTTCTGGCTATTCAGCCGTCATCAGCCAGGCTAGCTTGAATCCAGTGGCAAAGTGAGCAAGGGACCCACGTCTGGGCATACCCTGCCAACTTAGGGCGAACAAAGCGATACCAAAGGGGATGATGGACGGAGCGCTTGAGCAAATCAAACACTCACCCCCAGTCAACTGATCTGGGTTTAATCCATCATCATTCTTTAGCTCACTCCACCACCCCAGTTCAGACATGGCCATATGCAAATCAGTCTGACCCTGTGCCTCATGGGAACAGTCCAGCCCGAACTGCCAAGCCATGTCTTCCCTGGACCGGAAACAAGCATCCTGGGACCGGTTTCTGGCTATTCAGCCGCCATCAGCCAGGCTAGCTTGAATCCAGTGGCAAAGTGAGCAAGGGACCCACGTCTGGGCATACCCTGCCAACTTAGGGCGAACAAAGCGATACCAAAGGGGATGATGGACGGAGCGCTTGAGCAAATCAAACACTCACCCCCAGTCAACTGATCTGGGTTTAATCCATCATCATTCTTTAGCTCACTCCACCACCCCAGTTCAGACATGGCCATATGCAAATCAGTCTGACCCTGTGCCTCATGGGAACAGTCCAGCCCGAACTGCCAAGCCATGTCTTCCCTGGACCGGAAACAAGCATCCTGGGACCGGTTTCTGGCTATTCAGCCGTCATCAGCCAGGCTAGCTTGAATCCAGTGGCAAAGTGAGCAAGGGACCCACGTCTGGGCATACCCTGCCAACTTAGGGCGAACAAAGCGATACCAAAGGGGATGATGGACGGAGCGCTTGAGCAAATCAAACACTCACCCCCAGTCAACTGATCTGGGTTTAATCCATCATCATTCTTTAGCTCACTCCACCACCCCAGTTCAGACATGGCCATATGCAAATCAGTCTGACCCTGTGCCTCATGGGAACAGTCCAGCCCGAACTGCCAAGCCATGTCTTCCCTGGACCGGAAACAAGCATCCTGGGACCGGTTTCTGGCTATTCAGCCGCCATCAGCCAGGCTAGCTTGAATCCAGTGGCAAAGTGAGCAAGGGACCCACGTCTGGGCATACCCTGCCAACTTAGGGCGAACAAAGCGATACCAAAGGGGATGATGGACGGAGCGCTTGAGCAAATCAAACACTCACCCCCAGTCAACTGATCTGGGTTTAATCCATCATCATTCTTTAGCTCACTCCACCACCCCAGTTCAGACATGGCCATATGCAAATCAGTCTGACCCTGTGCCTCATGGGAACAGTCCAGCCCGAACTGCCAAGCCATGTCTTCCCTGGACCGGAAACAAGCATCCTGGGACCGGTTTCTGGCTATTCAGCCGTCATCAGCCAGGCTAGCTTGAATCCAGTGGCAAAGTGAGCAAGGGACCCACGTCTGGGCATACCCTGCCAACTTAGGGCGAACAAAGCGATACCAAAGGGGATGATGGACGGAGCGCTTGAGCAAATCAAACACTCACCCCCAGTCAACTGATCTGGGTTTAATCCATCATCATTCTTTAGCTCACTCCACCACCCCAGTTCAGACATGGCCATATGCAAATCAGTCTGACCCTGTGCCTCATGGGAACAGTCCAGCCCGAACTGCCAAGCCATGTCTTCCCTGGACCGGAAACAAGCATCCTGGGACCGGTTTCTGGCTATTCAGCCGTCATCAGCCAGGCTAGCTTGAATCCAGTGGCAAAGTGAGCAAGGGACCCACGTCTGGGCATACCCTGCCAACTTAGGGCGAACAAAGCGATACCAAAGGGGATGATGGACGGAGCGCTTGAGCAAATCAAACACTCACCCCCAGTCAACTGATCTGGGTTTAATCCATCATCATTCTTTAGCTCACTCCACCACCCCAGTTCAGACATGGCCATATGCAAATCAGTCTGACCCTGTGCCTCATGGGAACAGTCCAGCCCGAACTGCCAAGCCATGTCTTCCCTGGACCGGAAACAAGCATCCTGGGACCGGTTTCTGGCTATTCAGCCGTCATCAGCCAGGCTAGCTTGAATCCAGTGGCAAAGTGAGCAAGGGACCCACGTCTGGGCATACCCTGCCAACTTAGGGCGAACAAAGCGATACCAAAGGGGATGATGGACGGAGCGCTTGAGCAAATCAAACACTCACCCCCAGTCAACTGATCTGGGTTTAATCCATCATCATTCTTTAGCTCACTCCACCACCCCAGTTCAGACATGGCCATATGCAAATCAGTCTGACCCTGTGCCTCATGGGAACAGTCCAGCCCTAACTGCCAAGCCATGTCTTCCCTGGACCTGAAACAAGCATCCTGGGACCGGTTTCTGGCTATTCAGCCGTCATCAGCCAGGCTAGCTTGAATCCAGTGGCAAAGTGAGCAAGGGACCCACGTCTGGGCATACCCTGCCAACTTAGGGCGAACAAAGCGATACCAAAGGGGATGATGGACGGAGCGCTTGAGCAAATCAAACACTCACCCCCAGTCAACTGATCTGGGTTTAATCCATCATCATTCTTTAGCTCACTCCACCACCCCAGTTCAGACATGGCCATATGCAAATCAGTCTGACCCTGTGCCTCATGGGAACAGTCCAGCCCGAACTGCCAAGCCATGTCTTCCCTGGACCGGAAACAAGCATCCTGGGACCGGTTTCTGGCTATTCAGCCATCATCAGCCAGGCTAGCTTGAATCCAGTGGCAAAGTGAGCAAGGGACCCACGTCTGGGCATACCCTGCCAACTTAGGGCGAACAAAGCGATACCAAAGGGGATGATGGACGGAGCGCTTGAGCAAATCAAACACTCACCCCCAGTCAACTGATCTGGGTTTAATCCATCATCATTCTTTAGCTCACTCCACCACCCCAGTTCAGACATGGCCATATGCAAATCAGTCTGACCCTGTGCCTCATGGGAACAGTCCAGCCCGAACTGCCAAGCCATGTCTTCCCTGGACCGGAAACAAGCATCCTGGGACCGGTTTCTGGCTATTCAGCCGTCATCAGCCAGGCTAGCTTGAATCCAGTGGCAAAGTGAGCAAGGGACCCACGTCTGGGCATACCCTGCCAACTTAGGGCGAACAAAGCGATACCAAAGGGGATGATGGACGGAGCGCTTGAGCAAATCAAACACTCACCCCCAGTCAACTGATCTGGGTTTAATCCATCATCATTCTTTAGCTCACTCCACCACCCCAGTTCAGACATGGCCATATGCAAATCAGTCTGACCCTGTGCCTCATGGGAACAGTCCAGCCCGAACTGCCAAGCCATGTCTTCCCTGGACCGGAAACAAGCATCCTGGGACCGGTTTCTGGCTATTCAGCCGTCATCAGCCAGGCTAGCTTGAATCCAGTGGCAAAGTGAGCAAGGGACCCACGTCTGGGCATACCCTGCCAACTTAGGGCGAACAAAGCGATACCAAAGGGGATGATGGACGGAGTGCTTGAGCAAATCAAACACTCACCCCCAGTCAACTGATCTGGGTTTAATCCATCATCATTCTTTAGCTCACTCCACCACCCCAGTTCAGACATGGCCATATGCAAATCAGTCTGACCCTGTGCCTCATGGGAACAGTCCAGCCCGAACTGCCAAGCCATGTCTTCCCTGGACCGGAAACAAGCATCCTGGGACCGGTTTCTGGCTATTCAGCCGTCATCAGCCAGGCTAGCTTGAATCCAGTGGCAAAGTGAGCAAGGGACCCACGTCTGGGCATACCCTGCCAACTTAGGGCGAACAAAGCGATACCAAAGGGGATGATGGACGGAGCGCTTGAGCAAATCAAACACTCACCCCCAGTCAACTGATCTGGGTTTAATCCATCATCATTCTTTAGCTCACTCCACCACCCCAGTTCAGACATGCCCATATGCAAGTCAGTCTGACCCTGTGCCTCATGGGAACAGTCCAGCCCGAACTGCCAAGCCATGCCTTAAGGCTAGGCATTTGGCTCATGCTGCGGCAATACAGATACACACAACACTTGGCACGTATGAGCCAAGACCCCGAGCGGTCTTGTGCTCCTTCATTTCCCCGTTCGTGCGAGCCCGCCCTCCGGGTGCATGCTACATAGCAACATTGTCGATTGCGGACTGGGTGGCGCAGACACTACAACAGTGACACACTCATTAGTTACTTCCTTGTCCAGGCCAGAACTGAACCACGCCCAGAGCCCCAGGCAAATCCTTCACACCCCTACGCTGGCTTGGCGTACGCCGGCCCAGCCCACTCCACTTAGGCTTACAGGGGGGGACGACAAAGCTACGTGTCCAAGGTCTTACCCACTGCCTGAGGTGACATGGTTGCGTCCGCTGTCCACAGCACAATGTAATGTGGTAGGGCCGGGGGCCATCATGCATACATAATGACCACATGGACACACTTAGATAGATAGTGGAACTGGCTACGGGCACGTGCGCCCGGCCCCTTTTTATTACCAGGGTCACATGTCCAGTGACACCTGTGCTGGATGGGTGTGGGGTGAGTGTAAGCCAGCCCTCAGGGAGTGGTTGGTGCTGGCAACAACTAGAACAGTGATCATCAGATCACACACACAGATTCAATCATAAAGGGTCCATGACTTGTGGTGCACTGAGTTAGTTGGACCGGATGCATGGCGGCCGGCACGGGCCTACCGCCACATGGCGATGACTTGAGCTGCACTGAGTTAGGGGCACCAGAGCTGAGCGTGCTCATGTGTAGAAATTGTTAATGAGTTGGTCCCTTCGGGATATTCCTGCTGCAGCTGCAGTGCGGTGTGGTACACCTGCCTCATCTTCATCATCATCGTCCCAAGTCTTCCCCACTGCCTGAGGTGACATTCTTGCGTCCGCTGTCCACAGCTCAAAACTCAATCATGAAGGGTCCATGAGTTGTGGTGCAATGAGTTAGTGGCACCTGAAGAGCTGAGCAGGGTATCAAGCTGATGATGGCATCCAAGACAGGTGTGAGCAACTTTGATAGGTTGGCTGTGAGACTCCTCCGACTCGGGCAGTTGTTGGTTGGAGGTGGTCCTGGCAGTGGTGGTGGGTGTGCAGCCAGCGATGATGGCGTGTCCTTGCAGGTCAGGATTGGATTTGATTTGCGGGCCCTGCTGACCGCAGTGTAGGCCGGAGGCAGCGGTCAGCAAGGGCCCACAGCCACGTGATGATCACTTGTGGTGCACTGAGTTGGTGGCACCTGTAGCGCTCAGCGGGTGTGCAGCCAGAGATGATGGCGTGGTCCGGGCGGGCTGCACTGGAAGCAATGTCTGTTGCCCACTGGACTCCGCCATAATTAAATCAAGTCTGAATTGGAATTGGGGGACCTGCTGACCACGGTGTAGGCCGGAGGCAGCGGTCAGCAAGGGACCAGAGCCACGTGATGATGACTTGTGGTGCACTGAGTTGGTGGCACCTGTAGCGCTCAGCGGGTGTGCAGCCAGAGATGATGGCGTGTCCTCGCAGGTCAGGATTGGATTGGATTTGCGGGCCCTGCTGACCGCAGTGTGGGCCGGAGGGCAGCGGTTAGAAAGGGCCCACAGCCACGTGATGATGACTTGTGGTGCACTGAGTTGGTGGCACCTGTAGCGCTCAGCGGATGTGCAGCCAGAGATGATGGCGTGTCCTCGCAGGTCAGGATTGGATTTGATTTGCGGGCCCTGCTGACCGCAGTGTAGGCCGGAGGCAGCGGTCAGAAAGGGCCCACAGCCACGTGATGATGACTTGTGGTGCACTGAGTTGGTGGCACCTGTAGCGCTCAGCGGGTGTGCAGCCAGAGATGATGGCGTGTCCTCGCAGGTCAGGATTGGATTTGATTTGCGGGCCCTGCTGACCGCAGTGTAGGCCGCAGACAGTAGTCAGCACACACATAACTCCACGGTGCTGTGCCGCTGGGTGCGCTGGGGGCCTGTGTCGCGGACGCCAGCGATCGGCTGAGGAGGCTGGCGGTAATGGAGGCGGACTCGTGGCAGGGTGAGGGGCTCCTCCCTGGCAGACGCGTTGGACATCCGGGAAGTGAACCACGCCCAGAGCCCCGGCCTATTTATTCACTCTCCTACGCTGGCCTGGTGTACGCCGGCCCAGCCCACTCCGCTTACGCTTACAGGGGAGGACGACACGGATACATGACCGGGGTCTTCCCCACTGCCTGAGGTAACATGGTTGCGTCCACTTTCCACAACACTACAGACACCAGCAGTATATGTCCACATGGACATGTCTGTGCTCTGCATACTGTAGTCTGTCCAGCACATCACCGCCACACTTGGCATTGTGTACATTCTTATTCATGGGTGACTTGCCTCCTTCACACATACTTGGTTCCCACCTCTCCCCACATTCTGCAATTGTGTGGCTGTGGGGCCATGCCGTTTTGGGAAGGTCAGCTGTCTTGTTCTGCGCTGCCTCGGTGGTAGTCCGGGGTAGGGCTGGGGGGGATCCTGGGGGTGGTGGCGGTGGGTGTTGTGGACCTCTTGGGTCTCCGAGCTGCATGGTCAGTAGCTCCATGACATGTGTTGGTCTTCAGTTGTGGCTCTGGGCTGGGCTCTCTTTCATGCTGCAGGTTGTCGTCCGGCGTTACACCAGTAGAAGGCAGGTGTTAAATCCCTGCTGCTAACGCGCCTTATCGCCTGTTTTTGGGTCGCATCGCGGATCTGGCTGGTCGTTGAGAATATCGGTAAGTAGTGTTTTTGTGTGTTTTTGCACGGGTACGCCTACTCTGCATATCATTAGTGTTAGTTGTCGCTCTCATCCGTGGCGATGTTTTTTGTGGCAGCTATCGCTGGGAAACTGGCGATATCGGCAGTTTGCACCAGCTTGGGAATAGGGCGATGACTCTATCACCACTTTTGCAGTGCTAAAGTGCCGATAAATCGGCGATGAGTCCTTGAGAATATGCCCCAGAGACTTTAATAATGGAATGTTATACGATGAGTATCAAAACTCTCTGAGGAAAAATGTTGTCATTTTGTAAAAAAATTGGGCAATGGAAAGTCAGAGGAACAGAATCCTTGTATTGTAAAGGTAAAAAGCGTAGCGACCACCCACAGAAAAGGGAGGGAGTGATGGTCGTTTCTGAGGGATTGAAAGATTACATTTTGAGCAGGCATATGTCTTGCAATAAGAGGAGCCTTGAGGTGATGCACTGAATCAGGCCACAATACGTTGGTGAAGGCGCACAAAGTAGGTGGAGCAAAACATTTAGCGCTTCACTTTAAACTTAAAAAAAAATAAGTAAATAATGAGATGATGAGGCAGCCGCCTTGCAAAAAGAAAGAGTCACAAATGCCATTAAAGTATTAAAAAAAAAAAAATTCTCTATGCTGGGAGCAAGAATGCGGCATGTAATGAAAATAGTCTTGAGGAGATGCATTAAGTCATAGTACGATGCGTTGGTGAGCGCGCACATTAAAATTAGATGAAAACATGCAGCGCGTCACTTTAAAACGAAGAGGTCAGGCATTGAAGATTTGAAGCAGCCACAGCACAAAATGGCCGCAGCGGCTGAGGTAGCAGCTTAAACGTCAAAATACCTGAAATTCTCTGGTGCTGGCGTATTACCGACACTACCAGCTGATCGCCGGGCAATTCATCTCGTCGGAACCGCACTTCAAGCAGAGAAAGGGTCACGGGACCTGCGAAGGAAAGTCGCCAGCCTGTGTCTTTGCGCCGGAGCTCACGGAGCTGCCGCCATCCTCCGTGGGCGTCAAGCCATGCCCCAAAAAAACCTCCTACTCCTAAGATCACCATTTTGCACTTTTTGATGCATTAGTGACATGGAGAGAGAACCCATTTTCTGGAGAGTTCTTTTAGACATTGTCTCTGATATTGCTAAGCTGAAGAAAAACAGTATTCCACTAGACGATTTTTAATTTGAAAATAGATGATCCAAGGCCGATCATGTGCGCTGAGTTTTTGAATCACTTGAAGTCATGATATCTGGAATCATTATCAAAGTTCTCACTCGGAGTCTTGGGCAAAACCTTGAACTAGTACTTGCTTCTCCATGATTGCTCCCAAATGTGGAAGTTCATTAGTTTGGACGGTTCTCTCTTTTATCAGCTGTGAGTTCATTTGTGAAAATTCTGGTTAAAGAGCAGAAAAGATGCAGTTTCTCAAATTTCTCAAAATTCACTTTTTCTGAAAGTAGACATCTTTCAAGTATCAGGTTTGTTTCCTGAGTTGAGTTGATCCATGATTGAGGAGTTAGCTGCTGATACCTTTAAGCTTATGCTATACAGAATAAAACTATAATATATCAAAAATGAGAGAGAGGATAAGAGTACTAGTTCTGATCCCCTGGGGTAATGTATCTAATCAAGAAGAACTAGTCTGTCTAGACACATTTTTATCTAGGACACAAACTAGTAGCATAGTCACCACCTTCGCACATCACTAAGGTCCTGAGGAAAGCCAGTTTACATATTAAGGCCTGGCTGAAACATGTAGACCACTCACCGGATGCAGGAGTGTCATAAATAGCACTCCACCTACATCCTACGCCTTGTTTTTATCACTGCCAGGGCCCAAACATTAAAGTAAAAACCTTTGGGGATTGGGACCACTGGACAGTTTTTTAACCTATCATTTTTAACCTATCACCTTTCACGTCACCTACACTGCACACTCAGCAATACACCTGCTCCGCTGTAATACAGGCGTTGTAGCACACCCGGGACACATTCGGTGTCATCGGGTGGGCCCGATGATGAAGCATGCCACCAACTAGGTTGGTGGGTGAGGGCTTTATAAAAAGAAACAAGATTTTTTGTTTAAAATAAACATCATCAAACATACACCTTTGTGACCCTTACCACGTCTAGACAGACTAGTTCTTCTTGATTAGATACAGAATAAAACAACATCTGTTGTATTCTCTCCACCAGTAGACCTTGTTGCGGGGATTCTGCACATACACAGAACTATGCGTAGGAAAACAGGACCTCGGTGTATAGGGGCTGAACCTTGCTACCACCTTAGTACCCAAAATCCCAAAACCGACTAGCTATACTGTCTCATTTGTTCTCCTACATAATCATGAAGATACAAATGATTAGACAACCCAGAACACAACACTCCTGACTCTCTCAGGAATCGCGGTAACAAGACACACCCTTTTG
>CAWUFW010025967.1:0-38318 GCA_963921515.1 Calotriton arnoldi | reverse complement strand
AGAGATTAGTAGAGAGTGTTTATTAATAAATACATATATATTTGATATATATACCTGTATGGTGTCTTTTCATTTGGTGATTCAAGAGATTGTGTGGTAAAACAAGCTGCTTTACATTCCTTCAAGACTTAGCCTGAAGGCTGCTCTCCACAGCTACCACTAGGATAGCTTTCTATAAAGGTTGTCTTAAACCTATCTACCATAAGAGTCGAATTGTTCTGGTGCAAGGTGTCCACTTTAATTAGTGAACAGCATATACCAGGCCAACTTCTCACAATGCATTTAGGGAATCGCAAATTGCGATTCCCTAAAGGCGATGCATCAAGCCTTTCCTAATTGCAAACTGTGCATTTAGGAAACGCTAATTACCATCAACTTCAAGTTGATGGGAATTTGCAAATTCTTTGAAAAATGCACAAAAGTGCATTTTTCAAAGTGACATGTGTGTGCACCACATGTGCACACTGGCACCCCTGGCACCCTTGGAATTGCATTCACAATTTGCGATGACCAATTTGGTAATCGCAGTTTGCGAATGCATTACCATTAATTCCTATGGACCCATAGGAATGAATGGAGTGACATTACCTAATAGCGATTCGCAATTTGCGAATCGCTATTAGGTAATGTTTAGGAATCGTAATTTATTTTGCGATTCCTACATGCATAAGGAATTGCGATTCCTAAATAGCGATTCCTTAAAAATTGCTATTTAGGAATCGCAATTCCTTATGTTGATGCATGTGACCCATAATGTCTAAAACGTAGATGTTCGGTTACTACAACAATTTTACTTCGAATTCAAGTTTGCAGCCCCACTTCTAAGATGGCCGCCGAGTTTGTGAAAAAAAACGAGCTAATTTCCGCAGTCCTTTCCTGACATGGCTGCTACTTTACTAATAAAAAAGGTTACTCCATAAATATTTGAACACACAACCTGCGCCTTGGAAGACGGGCATTCTGGCACGTGCCACACAGGGAAGCATTCTATTATTCTGTAATGACACAGTTTATGGCCGCCACTATGTAGGATGGCCACGAGCGGTGGTAGAAAGCAACAAAGTAGCGAGGAGCAGTGGCAGAAAGCATCAATTAAAAAATAGAGCTCTCCCACACGACATCTGAAGAGGTACATCGTATGGAAACTGTAATTGGCCGGTGCGCCTAAGCCTCGCAGGGAAGTGAGGTATTGGCAGTTCCAACCAGTTAGGAGGCAGCAAGGAAAAGGGATGATGGAGTAAACCAATGGTGAGTGGGAGGCGGGAAAAAAGTGGTGGTATTGATTACAGCGCATGCGCACTGATGCTCGACCTAAAAATTAATGTTGTAGAATTTTCAAAAGTACAGATTCCTCATTCAGGTTTGAAATGCATTCTCCCTCTTCAACATTTGAGAATAGACCATTTTTTGTTTTTATGACCTCTAACTTATTAATAGTGGCCTCCACAAAAGCTTAAGCCCTCTAACTTCTTTCCCACTTGAGTTGATTCCGCTGACCTTTGGCATGTAAGGTTGGGTATTTCTGGTTGTCTTTAGTTTGGTCTTCTGGAGAAGCTTTTTTCAAGTAGCTTTGATGTCTGAGCTTATCTACTACATATTTTTGTCTATATCTTACTTTGGGATTCTATACTCAACAAATCTAATCTGCTTTCTCGGAAAGGAGAACACTACAGACCAGCAGTATTCTTAAACGGGCAATATTGACAAAAAGGATATCAAGTTTAATAATGCATATATTTACCAACTCCAATCACACGTTTAAAATTTTCAAAAAGAAACCTATATACAGTAGGAACCTGCTAAAATTCACGTTCAGATTACATACAAAAGCTCCTCAACATTAATGTTGTTCTGAAGCAGTCTACCAGGGTTTTTAGTGTACTTCATGGTAGAGGATGCAGTGCCCTGCCAGCCCAGGTACTCGCCAATAACCATGCCACACTCGGATAGTAGGTTTGCACATCTTTCTTCCACTGCTTGTAAGTCAGAACTCAAAATTCTAAGCCTGCCTTCAACTCAGCCCTTCAACACTTATGTCACAGGCCTAAGGTGTACAGTGGGAACCAAATGAGTTCCAGCGTTCTCCTATTTATAAGACACTACATCTCCTGCTTTGTTAAATAAAAAGTTACAACTTTTCAAAATAGATAAATAAATAAATGAATAAATACACAAATAAACACACAGATGATCATAGATATACAGGCAATTATAATTCTTCAATTATTTATTGTGGCACCTGAATCACACATCCTGATCGTGTCACTTGAGACCTGGAACTGGCAGTCAAAGTGTCAGTGATCTGCACAGGTGAGGTGAAATCATCAGCAGACACCCAGTCATCAACAGTCTGTCTGGACCCTGTCTCTACATTGACATTGATGTCTGGTGAGTGATGAGCAATGTGTCCAAAATTAGAGGAATCTCTTGTTAGGGACTTCCCAGGACACAGGGCAGTCACCATGTGTCCTTTAGTGCTAGTGATGGTAAAGGGGTCAGCCTCAAAAGGAACATAAGACTTGTTTTTTCTGGGTTGTCTGACAAGCATTCGATCTCCTCTTGTAGAGGTGACATCTTTCACATGACGTCGCCTGTTAGCATATATTTTCATTTTCTATTTGCAACCCAAGTCCGTAGTATGAATGCCTTCCTTTTTCTTGGATCTTAGGTTGGTCCATTGGGGCAGCTTGGTCATCATGGCTCTTCCAAACTTGAGAGTCGAAGGGCTTTCCCCTGTCGTTGAGTGAGGGGTCGAATGCTAAGCTGGAAGAGTAGTGTTTAAAACATTTTTGAGGTTGAGCTTCTCCAATGCAGCCCATGGAACAGCTTTCTTCAGACTACTCATGAACTGTTCTACAAGGTAATTGGCCTAGTGCCAAAGAGGAGTGCTTTTTGATGCTCAACTATTAAAAGGTGGGCCGTTGACAGATTTTAAGATTGCAGGTTCACCAATGTTGCAAAGATGCCATCTGATCTTTGAATAACCTTTTCATGTGTAGTGTATGAAGGGTCTTCTACCAATGGAAAACAGGAGTATTCATCAACAATGATTAGAAGATGCTGTTCATTCTCAAGAATACCAAAGAAATCAACATAAATTCTCTCCCAAGCATGATGTGGCAATTCTGACATGTACAAAGGGTGTTGAATAACTTGAGATGAAAGACAGTTGCATATATGACAAGTCTTTAATTCTTTTTCAACCCTTTCATGAATATAAGGAAACTAGTCTCAGTCACAGAGAGCTCTGTTGATGGCAAATATTCCTCGATTTCCCTCATGGGAGACATTGATCATTTGTTGTCTTTGACTTTCAGGAAGAACAATTTGTGTACCTCGCAGAACAAGGCCTTCCTAAGTCACTGGTGAGAGGTCTAGAGTGCTGCTTCCACGATTGATGAGCAACAATTTCTTTTAACTTTAACATGTCACTATCTTGGCTCTTGGCAGTGACAATCAGTTTTAACAACATGGCAGTTGGGGTTCACTGACACAATATCAAAACTATAAATATTGTGATACGAAAATATTGGGTAAAATAAATTGACTACAAACATATAATTATTCTAAACATATAATGGTAAGTACAAAATTATCGGAAAAAATTGTTTTATACTAATATCAAAAAATATATACAAAAATATCGTTTCTGCTATATATGTGGTTTGACTAAGTAAAACTTAAATATTTTAACATATAGCAAAAATCTGTAAATTAAATATTTCAAATAATATTAAAAAACATATAATATATATATATAAATATTTACTAATTTAAGCAAACACATACATATATATTTAAGTGTGTATGCTTATATACACATATATAATGTAAAATTATTTAAAAAATATTAATTGTAACTTATATTTCAATTTTACACACACATATATATTTACACACGCATAAAAAAATAAAAAGTACACCAAATAAACTGCGAAAAATTGAAATATTTCCAATTTAATTATACATAAAAAATAAACAATATAAAAAAATATGTTTTACCAAAAATATCTTAAAATTTAAATACATTTATATATATGAAAAATATTAAATTAAATACACAAACACATAATACTAATATATATGTAAACAAAAAATCCAAATATATAAATAATAAATATACTATTCACACTTTATACAACAGTAGGGAAATCGTTGGACTCAGGAGGGTAAAATTTACTATTTCCATTCGAGTCTGTGCAACAGTAGGGAACATGCTGGACTCAGGATGGGTTAAATTTACTATTCCCACTCCAGTCTGTGAAACAGTAGGGAAAACTTTGGAATCGGGGGGGGGGGGTAAAATCTACTGTTCCCACTCCATTCTGTGCAACAGTAGGGAAAGCATTGAACTCAGGAGGGGTAAAGTTTACTATTCCCACTTCATTCTGTGCAACAGTAGAGAAAGCATTGGACTCAGGAGGGGTAAAATGTACTAATCCCACTCCAGTCAGTGCAACAGTAGAGATTATTTCACTTCAAATAAATAACATAAATAAATAAATAAATATTGAGAGTAACGCCATTGCTTACTATGTCAGTAACGATGAGCTTCGCGGCATTAACAGGGAGGCAGCTGCCCAAGTCATCCAGTGGGTCAGCTTTGACGACAGCGAGATCATCCCTCCCGCAAGCACCTGGCTGTTCCCCACCTTTGGGAAAATTCAGTACAGCAAGCAGGCCACGGAACGTGCCAAGGAGGAGGTGAAGCGTGTGTTGAGCACCCTGGATGAATATCTGAGGACGCGCACATTCCTGGTGGGGGTGGGGGAGAGGGTCAGCCTGGCTGACATCTCGGTGGTGTGTGCGCTCCTTTGGCTCTACAAACAGGTCCTGGAACCATCTTTCCAGCAGCCATACGTTAACACAAATCATTGGTTTGAGACCTGCGTAAACCAACCACAGTTCAAGAGCGTCCTTGGGGAGGGGAAACTTTGTGAAAAGATGGCGCAGTTTGATGCTAAGAAGTTCTCAGACTCGCAGCCCAAGAAGGAAGCCCCCAAAAAGAAAAAGGAGCCCAAGAAGGAAGAGAAAAAGGAAAAAAAGAAGGAAGAGAAGAAGCCTGCTGCTGAGGATGAACCTGATGAGTGTGATGAGGTCCTAGCTTCAGAACCTAAGTTCAAGGACCCCTATGCCCACCTGCCAAAGAGCATCTTCATCATGGACAAGTTCAAGAGAAAGTACTTGAATGAAGACACGTTGGCTGTGGCAATCCCATACTTCTGGGAACACTTCCACAAGGAGGGCTGGTCAATCTGGTATGGAGAGTACCGCTTTCCTGAGGAGCTAACACAGACCTTCATGAGCTGCAACCTCATCACAGGTAATGAGCCTTAAAATGCTACTACCACATATTGGAGGATTTTTTGTTCCTACTATTGTATCCCTCATACGCTATGATGTGAAGCACTCTGATACCCTCTTGGGTCTTGTTTGCGCTATACAAAACTTTATAAATCAAATCAAACATATCTTAACAACTCTATTAAACAACAAAAAATATACATATTGAAATAAAAAAATGACAGGCCCTCATTATGATGTTGGGCGCACTGCCACCGACAGGCCATCAGTCTGACCGCTCCATTACGATGCTTTGGTCTGAGTGATAATGTCGGGGGGAAAGACAGGATCAAAGATATCATCGGGACGGCAGTCAGATTCCTAACCCTACTATGGAGGCAGTGTCTGCGCAGGCACCGCCGTAGGGATTAGGATATCCCTTTCCACCTGCCTGGTAATGGCGGTCCCACCGCTATGAATAGGCAGATGGAAAGTGACTTTGGTGGCCCCAAGCAGGGCCCTCGTCCCCTGTGGGCCACTGCTAAGTGGCCTGGGGGGCACATGTAGTGCCCCCCACACATCCACACACCGTGTGCCATGCACCACATTGTGTCTGGTACACGGTGCATGGATGTGCACAATGTGCCTTTTTCTAGTGCAGCTTGTGCTGCAGCCCTTTTCCTGGGTTGCAGCACAATCACACTAGAAAAAAGCATTTTATGACCGCCAGTACGGCGGTCGTATCCTAACAGGGTGTGCGGGACCGTACACTCATTGTAGGATAGTTCCTGCCCAAGACGACGGCGGTCGGCGGTCTCACCGACCGCCATTGTAATGAGTCACAATATGTTAAATGTAACAAAAATTCAACAAAGTACATAATTATTAAAATGTTTAATAATTAGTATCAGTTAAAACAAATGATATTAAATTAATTAAAATACCACACTATATACTCACAATCATAACAGCCAACAATTAAAATGTAATTGAAATTAAAAAGCATAACACAATTAACATATTACATAATAAAGTGCACAGTTTTTAATAAATGAATAAATAATTTTAGATTTATTATGACTTAAATAACTTCCCACCCTATACCTCTACAAACTAAACAACACACACCTGAAATATAGCTTAATAAATATGATAATTTCGCAATTTACATAATAATCAATTAGATAACTAATAACTAATTAATAATTAATTATCAATAAATTATTTCTTAATTAACTTCCTACTCTCTACCCCTAAAAACCCAACAACCCACATCTAAAATATATCTTAAAAATTATAATAATTACACAATGTACATAATTAGCAATTAAACAATTAATAATAATTAATAAACAATTAATTAATTATATTTAATGAACTTCCCACCCTTCACCCCTACAAACCCAACAACCCGCTACAAACCTAAAAATTACAATTCACAATAAAATTAACTATAAAAACAACTAAAAATGTACAAACCATATTTAAAAACATTAACAATACTTATACAAACAATGTATAACATATACGATTAAAACATATACTAAAATACATAAAGATAATTTAAAAATTATATTCTTTACAACAATAATTTTGTAAAAGATATTAACAACATAGATATTTATAAAATGATATCTACAACATAGATATTTTTAACATCAATATTACTTACCTTAGAAAATCAATATTCTTGTCAACTATATTCCTGCATCACTATATTAAAAATTCGATATTTGTGTGCCTAGATATCACAATAAAATTGATGTAGGCCTCCGCTGTCTTAGATTGGGTACCAGGGCACTGCAGTGGCACTCTTGAAAAATAATCAGCAGGATTCTGATCTTACCCTGCACCATGAAGACTTGTATAGTTGTATTCTTGTAACCCCAAATCCCAGGGTTCAATTTGAGGAGGCATTTTGGCTTTGGGTTTGCCAAATATTGTCAACAGTGCTTGGTGATAAGTCACTACTGTGAAGGCTTTCCGTACAAGAACACATGAAAATATTTGTAAGTCCAGACCACTGACAAATTTTCTTTCTCAGGTTATGAGTAAGTACATTACATTTGTGATAGGCTTTTACTGGTGTATGTCACTATATGTCTCCAGCCATTTGGTTCTGCTTTGTGCTTTGCAAGGATTGCGCTTAACTCAATTGGGTAGCGTCAACTACAACGTCTGTATGAAGTTTGGGATCAAAGAAGGCCATTTCAGTGGCACTCGCAATAGCTTGCCTGATTTTTTGAAAGCCCTTCTCACATTCACATAACCAATATAAAGATGCATTCTTTTTCGGCAGTTCTCGTAACGGTGCACTGACCGTAGCAAAGTCTCCTATGTATCTAGAACAGTAACTGGCCATTCCAAGAAATGATCGTAGCATAGAAATGATTGTGGGGGATTTGCTGTAGACAGCGCTGGCACCTTAGCTGGATCAGGTTTCATAACCCCATCAGAAAAGACATAGCCAAAGAATTTGTGGAAGTCACATTTGTCAACATTCAGAGTTAAGCCTTCATCTTTCAGCAAACAACATACTTTCATGAGAGCTTTGTCATGCTCTTTCTGTGTGGCTCCGAAAAACCAATATGTCATCACTATAGTTAAATGCATTTAGTAACAGGCTGTATGATAAGTCGAATGATGTCTTGGAAAAATTCTGCAGCAGAGGAAACCCCAAATCTCAATCGCTTATAGTGAAACAGACCAATATGTGTAGAAAAGGTTGTAATGTACCTGGATTTTTCTTCAAGTTCCAATTGGTGATATCCTTTATTTAAGTCAAATTAAGAGAAGAACTTTGCACCATTAATATTGAGTTATCATATCAGCAATGTGCGGACCTGGCTGCCTCTCGCGCTCAATTGCCTTGTTGGCCTGATGCATATCCTTATCTGTCTCTTTTAGGTTGTACTACAATGGGAGAAACCCATGGTGTTGGACCAGTGGAGTGTTCAACTATGTCAGGTTTAAGCAACAAATTAAGTTCCTTTTCAACAGCTTCTTGCAAGTGAAATGCAATTCATCTGTGTCTTAGAGTAACGGGACAAATATCCTTATTTATAGGTAACTTTACTTTCATTAATTTGAGTTTTCCTAATCCATGAAATAATAAAGGAAATTAACTTACAAAGTCATGATGAGCATTCATATTGTAATTCCCTGAGATCAGTCCCATGTCAGCAGCAGTGTTGAAACACAGTTAATAGGCACTTGAAGCTGTTCCTTGAAGTACATGAATGGGCGCTTGTACCACAGTTTTCTTATGTTTCATCATTGCTACAAATGAACCATGACTTTCTAAAGGCATTGAGGCAGCCCATGTGTATAATTTAGTCTTTGACTTCGTAAGTTGTGGTAACGAAGATTGTTCTTGATACTTCTCCTCATGCATGATATTTATCAATGCAGCGCTGTCAATTATGAATGGTTTCAAACACCCATTTATCTTTAGAGGGACTTTGGACAATGTTTGAATGTTTTTGATGCATTTTTATGTCAATTTTTCTTCACTTTGAGTTTTTACTCATTTTTGACTAGTCACACATGTTCATGCCTTTCTGAAGTAAACATTGACATTGCACAATTGTCATTGCCACTTTCACTGGAAACTGATACTGAGGAACTCTTTGTCGATGATTCAGATGACGATCAACTTCATTTGGTGTCGATTTACCTCAGTTGATGTGACCGCTTGGCCTGGTGGGAGCGTGTCGAATGTCGCAGAGGTAGCATTCTGTCGGCCATTTTGTCTTCACGCTGTGACACACTTACTTTTCTCGTCGCCTTGCAAGTTGTCACAAAATGTTTTGCTTTACCACAGCCAATGCCTATCTGTCCAATGGCGGGACTATTACCATTATGTGGAAAAGACAGTCCACATCTGTAACACGTTGTCTTTTTCTGTGGATACATCATCTTGTGTCCCTTGGCCTTGTACCTGGGCCTACTTTTCATGCTCATGACTGATCAGATGCACTTTGGGCACCTCCGGCCTCCATGCCAGTCACTTGACGATCTGCATGCTCTTCAGCGCAAGAAGCCTTAAGAACGTATTCTAAGCTCAAACATCCTTGAGGACTTATTCTAAACTCAGAGTTTCCTTCAGCATTGTTTTCGAAAGGAATCTGATAGACAGTCATCGATTACTTTGAGGTGGGTAGCTTCCTCGTTATTAAATTCATTGAATTTATAATGCTTCACCAGAACATCCTTTCTCTCAAAAAAATCATCAATTGGTTCACCTGGTCTCTGGAGTTCTTGACTGAATATGTATCTTTCATAATCCACATTTGGCACTGGATTAAACTTGACATTCAAGGCTGTTTTGAGTTGATTGTATGCGACTTTACCTTCTTGTGGTATCTTTTTCATGGTTTCTTTCACTCTTTCGCCAGGCCGGTTCCTCAGATACTTTAGAATCTCTTTTTATCATACTTTTCATCTATTGTATCTATGAATTCTTCAAAAGTCTCTATTGAGGCATTCCATCGATTGCCAATATTGTGTTTTTTGCAGTATAAAATGTAGATGGTGATTTTAAGAATGCAGAAGCCATATATACATTTGTGGACATTAGTGGTCTCTCAGGCACTTTGTGTGGAACTTGATCAGGTGGAGCTTCTGTAGTGCCTTGTGACGTGCTCACTTCAAAGTCAGCCTTAATGAATTTTGTAACTTGGATCTCACCCTGGCTTTCGATCGAAGCTCTTTACTTGACGGCGGTCCAGGGAGTTGTTCTGAGCCACTACAAGGCAGATTTGGTGGTGGGCCGCTTCGATCGTGGACAACTCCGCTAGCCCAACCCCCAACTTTCATTCTTGGGCCGCTCCACAGCATGCTATGTTATGACTATTTGCGGTAGCCGCTTCGGTAACTAGACAAATCTTGTATACTACCAGTCCATGGAAGCAGATAACGTTATGACATTTGGCTGCCTTTGAGCTTAAATGTTCCTACACAAACACCCGGATAATCTCTGCTTCAAAGCACCGGCTTTCGATACTGTGTCACATAAGCTGCTCATACACCGTCTCAGAAGAGGGGGTGTGGTGGGGGCTGCGATGGACTGGATGGTATCTTACTTACAGGATCGCAGCTTTCAAGTGATACAATCTGCGTACACATCCAAACCCATTAGCTTGGCACAGGGGGTGCCGCAGGGCTCAATTTTGAGCCCAACTCTCTTCAATCTATATGTCGCACCCCTGGCCGATATTGTAGAAAAACATGGAGTCTCAATCGTGTCGTACGCAGATGACACTCAGCTAGTGGTCACTTTGGCTCCCAATTCACCTCAAGCAGCTAACAGTTTTGCAGACTGCTTGAAAGACCTGGCAGGGTGGATGTCAGATAACTGCCTAAGTTTAAATGGCAGTAAGACAGAGGTATTAATAGTAGGAAATTCTCCCTCTATATGGTCGCCGGCTTGGTGGCCAACTATGCTAGGACCAGCTCCGTCTCCGAAGACTGAGGTGAAAAATCTGGGAGTATGGATGGACTCTAAACTATCCTTCGATGCCCAGATCAAAAGAACGAGAGGGAAATGTTTCGGAATCCTGAAGATCCTCAGGAAAACCCTGGACATTCTTCCTATTTCTGCCAGAAAAACCTTGATCCATGCTCTGGTCACGACAAGACTGGATTACGGGAATGTGCTGCTCTTGGGCACAACTAAAAAGGGTCTTCAGAAACTGCAATCCATCCAGAATGCAGCCGCCCGTCTGGCTCTGAACCTGCAGAGAAGGGCACCTTCTAAGAATGCATTGGAAACACTGCATTGGTTGCCTGTTCAGAAACGGATCACTTTCAAGGCACTGTGTTTTGGCCATTGTATTCTGCAGAAAAAAGGCCCTACATACCTGCACAACCTACTTCTTCCATATAAGACGGAACGCCAGTTAAGATCTACTGGGACACATTAGGCCAAAGTCCCAAGGATAAAAAGAGCACGCATGGGCGCACGCTCTTACAGCTATTTGGCAGCTAAGAGCTGGAATGAGCTTCCCGTGTTCCTTCGGGAGGAACAATCACATAAAGTTTTTCGCAAAAACTAAAAACATGGCTTTTTACACAGTAGATAAGAGCCATATTCGAACTGTAGGCAAATGATTCTTGGAATTGTCAGTTGAAGGATATAGCGCAGGGACACACCAGTTGGTGTAACCAGGCACTTTATAAATCTAAAAACTCAAACTCAAACTCATGAATTTTGATTTGACTTGTATTGAACTATTACTTTGTGCTGCTTTCGCAACTTGGTTGCATCCGCCTTCAGCATTCTTTGTATAGCGTATGGCATTAATTTGCTTAATGGCACAGTACCTTTTAATTGCGGCCATTTCATTCAGCTCCTCGCCACCAACATGTAGACTTTCAATGTCTCTTTCTTTATCTTCAAGCATTTTACACAGGCTGGCGTTGAGTTGAGACTCCACCGGTGCCAGCGTCGATTCTATACTTCGACTTCGGCACACGTGGCATGCACGAGCAGTTTACTGGACCATGGCATACTCTCTGGAAGAGTGCTATCAGTGTGGGCCGCTTCATCACCAGTTGTAGTGTCCTGCCAGCCCAGGTACTCGCCAATAACCACGCCACACACTGAGAGTAGCTTTACACATTTTTATTCCCCTGCATGTAAGTCAGAACTCAGCATTATAAGCATGCCTACAACTCATCCCACCAACACGTACATCACAGGCCTACGATGGACAGTGGGAACCAAAAGATTTCCAGCGTTCTTTTATTTACAAGACATTACAGTGGCCATGTATGTTAGTAATGAATACTACCTTGTGAGCAGTGCAACTCACAACGGGACTGGTTAAAGAGTCACGCTTGAAAAGCCAAAGAGGCAGTGAACTCTTTATTAACCTTATTGGGGCAAGCACAACTCCATCAACTGAGGCCATGAGTGGTTCCGCCCTTATGAAAATTTGAAAACTTGTGCTGAAAGGAGCATTATATTCCACAATGTTCAACCAAATTGGGTAAAAATCAGTCTATTTTAAATGTATTTCTGAAAAGTCACTCATCAAGGCTGCGTAAAACACCCCATGGTGAATTTGGAGAAGGGGTTACCCGCAACCCTATTTCGATGCAATTCGTGGAAATCATGACCATATCAGTGAACTTTCCCAGAGAAAGCCATATGCTGTACTATCAGGTGAAATAATCAAGCTATGAAATTTGACATGGCCTTTTTTCAAAATGTATCTAGTACCGTCCATCTAAAACGACTTATGTGTATTTCATTTTCCCACTCTCACCTTTCAGAGAAGACTCCCAGCCATAAAGTATGAATAGGGCTCTACCTCGAGGAGGCATGACAGTGAAAGTTAAACCAATCTTGCTATCTTAGACCTTAAAGACAGCACTGTTCTCAGCCTCAGCATAGACAGATCCTAGCGGGTTAACGAAGTGGGATTGCTGCTCGGCTGCAAACAACAAACATATCCCTTTCACCAATCTTACAAGCCAAGGCCCGAGACTGCAGTAACAATGGGTTATATATAGATATCAATTTACACATAAGAGCAGGCTGCCTCTTCCTGCAAGAAGAGAGCATCAATAATGTGTATCCACTTCAGCATGACTTCTCATTAAAACATTTTGCCAAATAAATTCTTTTTCCACAAATATCACATTGCTATTTTTGGACAGTATACTAATTGTATCCTCAAATATTAGCTTTTCATTTTTGACCGATAAATATTACTGTAAAACATTACCTTGCCATTTTACGAAAATTTGATTGTTTGCTTTCAAATATAAACTTTTCATTTTAGAATGTAAGCTAACTTTTCCTCAAGTAAAACTAGATATTCTCTTAAAGTACCTTTGTGATCACCTAAAAACGCCCAATTTTTGCTTTTAGTACATAAGATAATTGGGTCTCGAAATATCAGTTTTTCTGCTTTCTTAAGTGCATTTACTAATGCAGCATTTGGACTGATTCTGTCTCGCCTACCAATTTATTACCATTGCATATCAAGAGTCACCATGAGTTGTCAGTCATGACTACTGTTGCAATCTTTATCTTGAATGGTACATTTCCTTGTCCCTCTTTCACCTTCCCCTTCCGTTCTGCCATTGTCATGTTCCATTCCCAGTTTAGAATGTTGATGTGATGCTCACATGAGAACGCTGGTGAAGGGCGAAGAGAAGGCAGATAGCGTTGTGTTGGAGAACTCTGTCAGAATAAAGGCTTACATTTATTCCTCTGCATGTGGATTTCTTCTAAAAAATACCAAATGAACCAGATGCCCAACAGATTCTATGGATGGCCATCCGAATTGTGGGGGCTCACCAAATATCATATGTGGCCATCGGTTTCTATGGATGCCAACTTAATGCCTAGGATTAAAACTTTATGCCCGATGTGGCCACCAGATTCCAGGTGTTGTTATCCTTGGCATCTGGTGGCTGATCTGTGGCTTATAGGTGTAAAAGATGACCACTTGATGCCAGAGTTGCCCACCAAATACAAGCGATAACCAGCAGGAGCAATGGGTGTTGGTAGCCACCAGATGCCAAAAGTAGTCACTTTTGTGCCACTGAAGCCACAGATGCATATCAGAAAGAAGTGATGCCAAACTGATGTCAGAAGGTATCAGCAAGGGTAAACACCTAATGCCAGGTACGCCCCCCCCCCCAGTGGCAGGGATGGAAATAAGAAGCAGAGTTTTTAAAATATGTCAGCATTGCCCATTTTATACCAGTGATCCACACCATTTTAAGAGGTGGTTGCAAGATAAAAAAATTATGAGCGCGAAGAAGGGCCACTGTATAGCAATGGCAGTCATTGTATACTTGTTGGCTTGCCAGATGCCAAGGTGTGTCCAGTATACAAAGAATGCCACAAGTTTTCTGAGTTGACTGGCTACCAGTTTTCAGGGGTGCTACTAGATGACAGAAGTGACCACAAGATTCCTAGTGGGGGACACATAACAGGACTGGACTCAAGATCCCAGTGAGTGATTCCATATGCCAGGAATGGACCCCATCCAGAAAATCTTGCACATATACACATAGACCTACACATATATCCTACACATATATACACACACACACGCACACACACACACACACACAAACAGAGCCACACACATACTAAAAATACACAGACCTCAACACACAGAGGCGCACAAATACATGCATGCATAAATACACACACACATGCACCAGTCAATAAATGCCCATACTCGCTCTCTTCAGAGTACCGTCATCAACTTCTCATCTCCTCAACACTTACTGCAGCCTTCATAGTAGCATACTACAGCATAAATCACGACCAACCTTAAACTGCCCAGGCAGTTCTTCCGCTGACCGTGTGTTTACAGACTCTCAGACCCACACATGAACAAACACACAGACACACTGCGTGTGCCAGCGTGCTGCCTGGGAAATCTGTCTCTAGACGTACAGCTAACAGAAAGTGCCAGAGTTGCTGGCCATCTACAACAGGCCTTGCAGAGTCAGTCGCACTGTGTTTGAACTTGCAAGCTTACTTGCTTACTAACTCGTATGGTTGGCTGACTTGACTTTGAGGCATGTAGGCACAGTGGTCTATTACAAAACCAGACACTGTGGTATCTTTTGGAACTCTGTGGCAGAGCACTGGATACATATGTGCACTAAAAGCACAACTGTGCCTGTGTGATGAGTAAAGTGACAGAGGTGCAATGGATTTGGGACTCTGTTGTACATCTGAGGAGTGACTTGGCTGGAATTCTTGTGGGGTTCTGCTGGGGTGATCAACTCTCTTGGGCCATTACGCACACTGGCTTCAGTCCTGACCATTTCAATTGCAAATCATTGACTACCGGTGTTATGGACCATTTAGTTCAATGGAAGCAAAGCAAGAGTACCCACAATGCACACAAAAGTCCAGGACAGGCCTGAAATGACCTGGCAGGAGGGTGTCTCAGTCGGTCCTGCCCACTCGCCTGCGAGGTCCAGACACTACTGTAGATGTTTAACCTGACTTCTTTACAAGGATCTTATAAAAAGGAGGATGTTCGCAGAATGGGACCCTGGGTTACTGGAAGTAATGAAACGAAGGAGGCAGAAATACCTGTGTTTCTCTCATCTAACGTGGAAAGATCTACGAGTCCTTTGTGCATACAGCATGGACAGCACATTTGTTAAGAAAGTGCTTTTGAAATCCATGTACCTGTTTCTGCTGATAATAGTTTGAAAAATCCTGCATGCGAAATATTGCTACAAAATAGATGGCCGGATAGTCTCTTATTTGTGAAAGACCGCTTTGTACTTCAGGTAAAACATGCGCTTTTTGGGCTTGTAGGACTTTATAACAAAATACTTTATTGAATTCGAAAGTCCTTTTAAGCAGCTTAAAGGCTCTTTGTGTACCCAACAATGAGCTAAAATGTTCTTAGTGAGTGTGGGTACAGATCAGCAAATTAGTGCAACCCTACAAAGCTTTCATAAATCCTGCATTAAGCTAAAGTGTGTTCTTTACCTAATGTCAGCCTTGTGAGTGCCTCAGTAACAAGAACATTCTCTGCGCACATAAATACATTACCTCAGATAAGAAAAAATACCTTTATAACTTAGAGTACAATTCTGAGTTTATAGTGGTGTGCCTCAGCTTGAATAAATAGCCTTCGCACTGGAATGCTTCCTTTCAGAAAGGACTTCTTCCACCCTTCTTACCAGATTAATTGACCTGCCTCGCTTGCCCAGTTCTTATATGGTCCACTAGGGCTCAGAGAACCCAGTGCTTGAGATTCAGGTTAGCTTTCCTCCTAGGGCAGGTCAGGGGAACTTGGAGCTGCTCCCCAGAAGATGGTCTTTCCTACCTCTAACATATAAAGCATGGGACGTTGGCTTGGATTGTTTCACAAAGCTGGATGGGGCAAGACAGAGTGTGTATCGGTGCAGCTCTGCTTGCCATTGGATAAGAAAAGTAGTCGAGGCCTTGGTCTGGGCGAGGCGCCTATAAGGAAGTACTGGGACATGAAGATGGAACAGTCAGGAACCATGAAAACAGAAGCGGCCCATGCAGGTAAGAGCGGTGGGCCGGGTTGGAGGGCAATTCGACAGATGACCACGAGAGAAAATTAAATAAATAATGAATTTTCCCTTGTCGTCGGTCGAAATACCCCCCACCCGGCCCCCCCCGCTCTTACCTGAACGCACCGCTGTCACATGAAATACTTCAGATTTTAGATGGTTCATGACCTCATCAGATTCAGCCAGATCTGTCCACCAAAGTGAGCCCGCTGATGTGGTAGACATCAACCTTACAGAACAAGGGAGCCAGCTTGTGACTGCTGTCAGGAGGGGTGTAACACAAGCACCTGCAGCTCCTCCGGTGCAGGGGGCCCTCACCCCTTCAGGGGGCCCCTAATAAGGCCAAGCTCAATGAATATCTGTGAGATATGGGAGACTCGAGCCCCTGATCACATTCTGCAGGGCGGTGGGGCATCATTTTGTGTTATTTCAGTGCCAGGTCTGGCAGTCACCCTGGGAGAGGAGGTTATATCAAGCCAAGGAGGCAGGCATGGGCTCTTTCTTCCTCTGTTCTTTGGGTGCAGTGAGGGAGAGTGGACTGTGTGCAGCTGAGCTGTGCCACAGCAGACCTGAATGCACACCCCATGCTACAGGCCTAGAAGCCTATGCTACCCCTTTAAAGGAGTTGTCCTCTATAGGTCCGTGATGAAACTTCATCCACTCCACTGTCTTCCATTGGGAAGCCCAGTGATCACTGGATGCTCCCATTCAATATGTGCCGTAGTACACGCTGCTATGAAAACCGTACCTACCCACTGCAGATTATCAGAGACATGCATCTATTGTTTTCATATCCTTCTGCTCACCAAGAAGGTCCCTTCACACTTCTTCCTTTAGCATAAAATCATCTTCTCTGATAAAGGCATTTGACCACATCGGCTGTGGAATTGTTCTCTGCTTTGGAAGCAAACTTTGGAGATGTTTTTGCTCCATTTGCTCCATCATGGGCCCGCCTTCTATAGGAATCTGACTTCAGCCTTTACTTATCTATTTGTGATTGCCAACCTGGGCATCCTTGCCATTTAATTTGAATCCCTGATATTGCCTTATATCACGAGGGTAGGGTCCTAAGACTTTGCAATTGCCGGTCGACTATTTTGTAACCTTCCGAGTAATTTTACCAGTGTATGGCCCTGAAGGCTTTCCTATAATACATAGTCATAGATGTCCAAGGCCTTAGCAACCCACCATCAGGCTTTACATATTTGATATGGGTACTCTGGCTTAAGACGGACCATGCATGGCGGCCGCTGCGAGGGTGAACAAGCACGACCTCTGACCTCTGGATAGGGACCTGCTCTCTCCCCCAGCAGCTCCGCTGTTGTGCCACCGTTGCTGAGAGGTGGCTAGTAGGTGTTTGAGCCTTGCCTCTGCTGTTCCACCGTTGCCCATCTGCCTCGTTGTGCTCGTTGTGCCCGTTTTGTCCTTGTGACTTTGACTGTCTTTTATAATTTATTTGTAATTGTAATTATTGTGCTGTTATCTGTGCCTGTGCCCTTGTTTTCCGTGCCTGTTCTCTCATCGCCCTTTTCCCACTGCTGCTCCCCCCTGCCGTCCCCACCTCCCAGCTGAGCCTCCCTCCCCCTTCCCTATTTAATGGCGGCCGCTGTGCAGGCAAGCCCTCCTGCGACCCTACCGCGACCAGCGCCAGGGACCATGGATCTCTGAGCATTCAACGCTACGACTCAGCTGCCCTCCTCGCACTCAACCCCGGAAGAAACAACAACTGCGAGCTGTCCACGCCGAACACCACCCACGGCCAGTTCTCCTGCCGTCACTGCCACCAGACCTTCACCAATCCCACGGGCACCACCCCCACGTCGTACGCCAACACCACCGAAGCCCTGAAATGCATCCTTCTCAATGTGTGCTCCCTGCACAGACACGCAGTAGAGATCTGGGACCTCCTCCACACCCTCTTACCAGACGTCGCCTTCTTCACAGAAACCTGGGCCAATGCTGCCTCCGCCCCCGACATCACCACCGCCATCCCTGATGGTTACAAGATCCAGAGGAAGGACTGCCCCAACCACCCAGGAGGAGGACTTGCCATCGCACACAAGAGCTCCCTCCGACTCACCACCTCCACTACGAGCGACTCCCAGTGCTTCACCGAGCACCTCCACTTCCAGATACAGACCAGCCCAGATCCACACTATGCGGCATGCTCACCTACAGGCCCCCGGATCCCGAACTGTGTTCGCCACTACCATCACCGACCTCGTCGCACCCCATGCCATTGCCTCCACCGACTACATACTCATCAGAGACCTCAGCTTCCATCTCAACAACCTCAACGACCCCAACTCCTCCACCCTCCTGGACAATCTCGCAAAGCTCAGACTGAAACAGCTCATCACCACCCCCACCCACAAGGTAGGACAAACCCTCTACCCCATCTTCGCAGGAGGTAACAACATCCACTTCAGCCATACCACGCAACCCCTCTGGACAGACCACCACTACGTATACTTCCACGTCGACAAACCCACCACCCCCAAACCTGCACCCCGCCACCCATGAAGTAACTGGAGCAAAGTCACCGAGGAGCACCTCAACTCCACCCTCAACCGGGATGCCCCCTCCACACCGACCAACGCCAACCTTGCTGCCAAAGAACTACACAGATGGATCTCCAACTGCGCAGATGAACCTCCGCAACCCCGACAGACAATGCCCCAGGAAGGCCACCTGGTTCATCGCCGATCTCCAAGAATTCAGGCGCACATGCAGACGTCTAGAGAAGATTTGGCGAAACAGTAAAACGCCGGAAGACCGCACCACATACAGGAACGACATGACAGAATACCACCATCTCATCAGATCAACCAGATGAACCTTCTTCCAGAACAAGATCTCCGCCAATGCCGGCAACCCGAAAGAACTCTTCAGCATCATCCAAAAATTCACCAAACCCCCCAGCTAGGCCACGGATATCACCCCTTCCCAGGACCTCTGCAACAAGCTCAGCTCCTACTTCCATCTGAAAATCAAGACCCTCTACGACAACTTCAACTAACGAACCCCGGACTCCGAAACCACCCCCCCTCCAGCAACGCCAGCCAAACCACCATCTCTGCCTGGACCCCACCCACCGCCGAAGACACTGAATCGACCATGAAAGGCATCCATTCAGGAGCACCCATGGAACCCTGCCCTCCGCACATCTTCCACAGAGCCGCCACCACCATCGCACCGGAACTACGACGCACCGTCAACACCACCTTCAAAACCGGCACCTTCCCCAATGACTGGAAACGCGCAGAAGTCAAGCCCCTGCTCAAGAAGCCCTCAGCAAACCCTTCGGACCTCATGAACTACCGACCCATCTCCCTCCTTCCCTTCACGGCCAAAGTCACAGAGAAGACCGTCAACGCCCAACTTATGAAATTCATTGAAGAGAACTCCATACTCGACCCTTCCCAATCCGGATTCCGCAGCAACCATAGCACCGAGACCGCCCTACTTGCCGCCACAGATGACATCCGCACCCTCCTCAACCAAGGCCACACTGCGGCCCTGATCCTACTTGACCTCTCCGCAGCCTTCGACACCGTCTCCCATTGAACACTCGTCGCCAGACTCCACGACGCCGGCATACGGGGAACCGCCCTCGAATGGCCCCGCTCCTTCCTCACCGGCAGGACCCAAAGAATCAGACTGCCACCCTTCCTCTCAGAACCCACAGAGATCAACTGCAGAGTGCCACAAGGATCATCACTCAGCCCAATGCTCTTCAACATCTACATGGCCACCCTTGCCTTCATCGTCAGACAGCACGGACTCAACATAGTCTCCTACACCGATGACACCCAACTCATCCTCTCCCTCACCAAAGACCCCATCACCACCAGACTCAGCTTTCAGGAAGGTATGAAGAACGTTGCATCCTGGATGTGCAGCAACTGCCTGAAGCTCAACTGGGAGAAGACAGAGGTCCTCGGACCCTCCCCAACCGTCTGGGACAGCACCTGGTGGCCCACTGCCCTCGGCAGCCCGCCCACCCCCCACCAACCACGCCTGGAACCTCTGCATCATACTCGACTCCTCCCTCTCCATGACCTGACAGGTCAATGCCGTCGCCTTCACCTGCTTCAACACCCTCCGCATCCTTCGCAAGACCTTCAAATGGATCCCCCCAAATCAAGAAAAACCGTCACCCACACACTCATAACCAGCACACTAGACTACGGAAATGCCCTCCAGGCGGGAATCAACAAATCCCTGCTCCAGACCATACAGAACACAGCAGCCAGACTTATCCTCGGCATCCCTTGACAAAATCACATCACCCGACACCTGCAAGACCTCCACTGGCTCCCCGCTGAGAAGAGAATAACATTCAAGATACTTACCCACGCCTTCAAATGCCTCCACACAACAGAACCCCAATACCTCAGCGAGAGAATCTCTTTCCACGCACCCAAGAGAGACCTCCGATCCGCCGACCTCACCCTCGCTGAAACCCTGTGCATCCGCAGAGCTAGAATGGGCAGAAGGGCCTTCTCCTACATCACGGCCAAGACCTGGAACGAGCTCCCGGTCAACATCAGACGTGCCCCCTCTCTGAACATCTTCAGGAAGACACTCAAAACCTGGCTCTTCGACTGAACGGAGCTGCTTAACCCCCCCCACCCCCACCGCCTTAAGACCCTCACGGGTGAGTAGGTCACTTACAATTCCCTGGTTGATTGATTGATTGATTGCCCTGTATGTCTCTGCCCATACTATTCTTTCTCCATAAGTAAATATTCATTTGCTTATTCTGAGTTCTCCACCAAATGTGAGGGGCAAGTGCAAAATCAATTCGCAGCATAGAGGGTCAAGCAAATATTAGAATACATCTACAAAACTGATCACAATTTAGAAAGGATATGCTCAGATCTACTTAAGTATTAGTGCAGGCTAACCATGCATACATTGTATCCAGCTTTGGTAAGTTATGTACCACACAGGGTCACTCACATGAACTGCAGGAGCTACAAACAGAAATCAACAGAGCCAGGCAAGAACACTACTGAGACAAAATGAAAAAAAATATATATATATATATAAATATATATATATATATATATATAGATATCTATATATATATATATATATTCACTGAAAAAACCATAGGTTTCAGGCACGTTATAGTTAGAAATTAGCATTTAAAAAACCTTAGAACTTCACTGAAAAAACCATAGGTTTCAGGGGCGTTATAGTTAGTTTGACATTTCACTCATACAAAACCATAGAAATTCCCCCGTTATAGTTAGTTCAGCTAACTATAACTCGCGCGCCCGCAATGCACTGCTGATGACGTCACATATTACATCACTCATGACATGGTCAGTGACATCACTCATGACATCACTGATGACATCTCAAATGACATCACTGATGACATCACTGATGACATCATCCTTGTGATAGAGTGGCAGACCTCCTCTCACCCTAATATAACCTTTGATACACACACTCAAAAATACAAACTAACATTTTCAAAACAATGGACATACCAATACCAGTTACAACACACCTATTCAGTAATTCCAAGATCTACACACACATCCACTCATTCACCAACAGTCCCTATACAGTCACTCATACATGTACTCACTCATCATATGTACTCATACACCTATACATCCTGTTACACACCGCCACTCATCCATAGAGTTACTCACACACAGTCACACATGCAAACAAAGTATCAAACATCCATTTACTTGCATATACAGTTATACACACACTACCACACTTACTTCTACAGAAACTTACACATACTTACTCTCTTAAACAATCACTTATAGAAACACCTACTTATTTGTGCAGGAACTCTTCCAATCTCTCACTCTCACATATACTCATTTATATACACCAATACTCACATATACTAGTTTAAAACATATGTAGTTACTCATAAAGACACTATTGAGACAGTCATTCACTCACTAACACACCCATACACATACTCATCCACCTATACAGTCCTGCACACATGCTGTCTTCAACACATACAAACAGTGAGTCACTCATTCATGCATCTATGCACTAAGTAATACCCCCACCGAACCATACAGACACTCAGACACTCATACTGATACTCAAAAACCAACTAATAACCCATATAGACACTCATGTAGCTACTCACCAACCCATGCAGCCACTTATACACAAAGTGAGAGACTGATACAGATATTTTCATATTTAAACATTACTCACTAACCCATGTATTCACTAAGATACACTTAGTCAGTTATACAATCAATTTTACAAAAAAATCATCCATTTAGACACTTATATACCCATTGATTCTTCCATCGACCTTGAGATATACATATATAAAACATATTTAATTTTCAGAAAAACACACATTCACTGGATGATGTCATCAGTGATGTCATTTGAGATGTCATCAGTGATGTCATGAGTGATGTCACTGACCATGTCATTAGTGATGTAATATGTGACGTCATCAGCAGTGCATTATGGGCGCACGAGTTATAGTTAGCTGAACTAACTATAACGGGGGAATTTCTATGGTTTTGTACGAGTGAAATGTCCAACTAACTATAACGCCCATGAAACCTATGGTTTTTTCAGTGAATTTCTAAGGTTTTTTAAATGCTAATTTCTAACTATAACGTGCCTGAAACCTATGGTTTTTTCAGTAAATTTCTAAGGTTTTTTAATGCTAATTTCTAACTATAACGTGCCTGAAACCTATGGTTTTTTCAGTGAATATATATATATTTATTATATTATGTATACATGTGAAAATGTCTCGGTCCCCTGTTTGCCTCGGTGGCACGGAAAAAATGGGTGGAACTGACGTCAGCACGCCGACGAGGTCCACTTATGGCTCCGATGACGTAATACGGTGTCGCGAGCGGAGCCGTGCTCGTTGACGTGGGAGAGCTAGGAAAGAATTTCCGTGGAATACTGGTGCAGGGGATATTCACCTAAGTGTTCAGGCTAGTCCTTTGGGAGCAACTGTTTATGTTGCCACTACAGAAACCGAAACCAGTGATCCGAGGGCAGAGGCCCTGCAGATGGCACACGAGGTGGGGTGCCCAGTCGTGTGCACCGGCGGGGCAGCGAAGTGACAAGCAGCACAACCCACAAAAAAGGTAACAAGGGCACTGAATAACACAGGATCTTCTCTTTGTATCTGGCAGGAACAACAAAGTTAAAATGCCCTAGTACCAAAATGTAGAATTAGTGCTACAACGGTCTTCAAGAGGACCTGCGATGCCGCTTCTGCCTCCCGTACCCTGGAGGTGGCACATGGGTCATGCGGTACGGTCATACTGCAGTGGGACGCACACTCATTGACCTCTCATGGCACTGCTCCACACTTCAGGGAGGACGCTTTCCATTAGCTATGTTTTCTGATGACATGTCGCGCCGGCCTCGTCCAACAACAGAACTCCTTTAGATCCAAACAGACTCTTCCACTCTCTCACCGGAAGTGAAACCAGGCCACGCGGACACTTTCACAATACAACAGCTGGGAATGCACTTTTTGGTAAAAAAAACACATTCCTTCCTCCTAATTAATCAAATAAACGTCTCACTGAAGAACAGGGGCCAGCTTCGATCGGTAAACAGCCGTTACAACAACTTTTTTACTTTGCGATACCATTACAACGCATGCATTACCACGCATGCGTTGTACATCACGAAGTCATTACTACGCATTTTTTAGAACGCATGGTCATTTACCACGCATGCCTTTACAACGAATTTTGTTGTAAAGGTATGTATGGTAAATGACCATGCGTTCTAAAAACATGTAGACGATCCATGTCGTTGTAAGGAAACAGAGGCTGTTCCGTTTCCTCACAACGACGTGCACCGCCCCTCAGAGATGACGTGAAGCAGGAACCACGAGGAGAGAGGAACCATGAGGAGTGAGAGGTAAGGGGGATTGGGCATGGGGTGGGGGTTTCTTTTCTAGGGTTTAGGGTAGTGCAGTGGTGTTTGGGTGGTGTAGGGGGTCGTGCTGGGGGTAGTGTTTTACGGTTTAGGGTAGGGCAGTGGTGTTTGGGTAGTGTATGGGGTCGTGCTGGGGGTAGTGTTTTAGGGTTTAGGGTAGTGCAGTAGTGTAGGGGGTCGTGCTGGGGTAGTGTTTTAGGGTTTAGGGTAGTGCAGTGGTGTTTGAGTAGTGTAGGGGGTCATGCTGGTGGTATTGTTTTAGGGTTTAAGGTAGTGCAGTGGTATTTGTGTAGTGTAGGGGGTCATGCTGGGGGTAGTGTTGTATGGTTTAGGGTAGTGCAGTCGTGTTTGGGGAGTGTAGGGGGTTGTGCTGGGGGTAGATTTAGGGTTTAGAGTAGTGCACTGGTGTTTGGGTAGTGTAGGGAGTCGTGCTGGGGGTAGTGTTTTAGGGTTTAGGGTAGTGCAGTGGTGTTTGTGTAGTGTATGGGGGTTGTGCTGGGGGTAGTGTTTTAGGGTTTATGTTAGTGCAGTGGTGTTTGGTAGTGTAGGGGGTAGTGCTGGGGTAGTGTTTTAGGGTAGTGCAGTCGTGTTTGGGTAGTGTAGGGGGTCGTGTTTTAGGGTATAGGGTAGTGCAGTGGTGTTTGGGTAGTGTAGGGGGTCATGCTGGGGTTAGTGTTTTAGGGTTTAGGGTAGTGCAGTGGTGTTTGGGTAGTGTAGGGGGTCGTGCTGGGGGTAGTGTTTTAGGGTTTAGGGTAGTGCAGTGGTGTTTGTGTGGTGTGGGAGGTCATGCTGGGGGTATATTTAGGGTTTAGTGTAGTGCAGTGGTGTTTGGGTAGTGTAGGGAGTCGTGCTGGGGGTAGTGTTTTAGGGTTTAGGGTAGTGCAGTGGTGTTTGGGTAGTGTAGGGAGTCGTGCTTGTGGTAGTGTTTTAGGGTTTAGGGTAGTGCAGTTATGTTTGGGTAGTGTAGGGTGTCGTGCTGGGGGTAGTGTTTTAGGGTTTAGGGTAGTGCAGTGGTGTTTGGGTAGTGGAGGGGGTAGTGTTTTAGGGTTTAGGGTAGTGCGCCCAACCAGCCACAATATCCGTGGACAAAGGGGATCCTGACTCTTTGGAACGCTCCGTCAATTGAATAATTTGGGTCAAGGGCCCTACCACGTCCAAGACCTATCAATTCCTTTCTTGGGATCCCTCATATACTTGGAGAAAAAGGTACATAGTTTCTCATCAATTTCAGGCGTGTGTGCCACCTTCCCCTTCAGTGAGGGCCTGGGGCATTCTCCCCTCATCCTATTCCTGACCTCCCTTTCAAGGGGTGATGGATTTTCCCCACCACATACTCTGCCACTTTGGCGTCAGGTGTCCACTCTGCCGACCTAGGATGGTAAATTTGGGTAGGCTCGAACATGTCCGAGTGGACCCCGTCCCCAACCGGGGACTGAGAGGAGTGGGACTCTGGACGCCAGGGACGCCCCGAGTCCTTATCCTCATCGGAGGAGAAATCGTCCTCCGATACACCCTCTCCCTCTAAGGGAAACCCGCCGTCGGGGTCTACAATAGGGGTGTCAGTGTCGCAATTTTCTCCGGGCCCCTCCTCCTCCAGGCAGGGTGCATGGTTTAGTATTCGCGCACTCTTGAGGAAGGTCTCCGTAAGTTTATCAAATCCTTCCAAGTGCCCCGCATTATGCTTAACGGCCCTTTTATTCCCCATCTGGGAGCTACTTGGACCCGCCCCCACCAGATCTGGGTCCCTGAACACCCCAGGGATGCTTTTCGCCAGCTTATCAACCTGATCCCTAAGAGGAGCCAGTACCCTAGAAATAGCCAGAGAGAGGGCTTGGTCCACTGCTGGAGGGAGAAGTTGGGGGCCATTCCTCCTCCACTTCCTGGTAGGAGGAGTAAAAATGGTCTTCTGGAGAAGACATGATAGCAGAGGGTGTGAGCACAGAACAAATGCACTTAAAATCCTTAAGACAGCCCCCTCGCCGGTGCTCCAACAGCTGGGCTTTCCCCGAAGCTGTTATAAGAATAGACTGAGGCGCAATACCAATTACCACCACCAGGTGGCGCTGGTCACTAACGTGGCCATGTGGGGAAATCACCGCGTAGCGAGGGTTGGTCGGGAATCAAGCGGACACTAAAGGAGTGACCGGATTCCCAAACGCACGTAAAGACCAGCGGGAGCGCTCGACGGAGCTGCCTCGCTCGGACCAGACGCGCCTGACAGGATCTCACCGCGCGCAGAGCACACAGCGGGAGAAACTGCGAGGGGGAGAACGCGCTCGGGCAAGAGCCTGCTGTGCAGGGAATATGAAACAATACCAAGGCAATAATGCTAATAACGTGCACAAGAAACCGCTATACAAACAGCAACAACGTCAGATTAAGCCAAGAATGTAAGGAATGCACTTAACTAACGAGCAGTGAAGAAAGAGGAAGCGGAAGGGACATCATGATATTATATACGATGGAATGTGATATGATTGGACTATAGTTGACTTGGAGACTACCCCCCTAATGGTTCATGGGTTGTGTAGTCTTTTGTTTAATGATTGTTGTGTTATGTTTTCTTTGAACTGCTATGCAAATAAAGTGAGGAAAGTTATGCATAATCCTCGCCTCCATCCTGCCATAGAATTCATTAAACTTTATTTGATCTGATTTAGAAACATAGATCATAAAAGTGTACATAAAAACAGTAAATCCTCTTTCCTAATACAATACAGTGAGAATTAATTAAAACCAGTAGGTAAAAACGGGTGTTACAAAGCCCGGTTCAGACCAACTTCAGGTTAACAGAATCGTAATGTTCAATGTTTCAATGTTTCGCAAGATCAATCTCATGTACTTCGTGCAAAATACGCAATAAGGGGTCCAGGTAAGATGTAACGCTCCAATACCTGACCAGTTTTCACTATATAAAACTGCAGAAAAACTAAAAATAAAAAGTGTTTTACACACTTCTGTCATTGGGCTATATGTGGGCTACATCTGGGTGATATTTGTGCTACATTTGGGCTCTTTTTTCTCTGGTGGCCATCTTGGGAGACTTATTTGTTATGAAGTTTCCTAATTTCGTCATTTACTGCAGTCTCCTCAGTAGGAAATGCTTTCAGTTTTTTACTTTGATTCCATCAAGAAGGCATTCAGATGTGTCACACATTTGCCATAAATTCAGAATGTTAGCACTCTAGTTGTTCATTAGATCACTGTAGTAAAGCTACTTCTCACCAGGGAGTTAACTGGAAGTCTACTGCTGGTATTGAAAGTGATTGTTTCAGTCTGCATGTCAGAATTTTCTAATGAAATAGAAGAGGATTTGAGATCTCACTTAAAACATGCCCTAAATTTTCTTTCTGCAGCACTAACCATAATTTCTATGGCAAAATGAACCCCCTCATTTTGTTCCTTTTTAAATTAAATGTTTTAAGTGTTACCAGTTTATTCCAATCAAGATGGCTTCAGGTGTGCCATACTTTTGTCATAAGTAAGACTGTTAGCGCTCTAGTTGTTCTTTAGAACACTCTGGGAAGCTGCAGTAGAACACAAAGGCATCAACTGACAGGCTGCTCCTGTTGAAATATAACAGGAAGATATTTGAGATCACACTTGAAACATGTCCTAATTTTTCTTTCTACAGCACTAACCATAATTTCTATGACAAAATGAACCCCTCATTTTGTTCCTTTTTAAATTAAATGTTTTAAGTGTTACCAGTTTATTCCAATCAAGATGGCTTCAGGTGTGCCATACTTTTGTCATAAGTAAGGCTGTTAGCACTCTAGTTGTTCTTTAGAACACTCTGGGAAGCTGCAGTAGAACACAAAGGAATCAACTGACAGTCTCTGCCCTTGTTGGATGTCCATGTTTTACTGAGAATGTCAGACTTCATTCTCACATGACTGAGAAAGATAATGTGAATTTACAGAAAATATGCTCTCATTTTAGCTTCTGGAGCACCTTCCAAAACTGTATGGGACAAGCATGTGAAAATAGTTTTCTCTCAAACATGATTCATGATATCCCAGCAGAAGGTTTTTCACAGGGTAAAATCACCTTAGAACACACCACAATTCCTGAAATTAGTATGGTACCATCAACAAATGAATTCTAATGTAACTAAAGTCTGTTATCACCTATTATAGTTCTCCTTTTGGCAACCCTCAAAATCTTCGATTCACTACAATGCATTTCAATGGGGTACTATCATTTATATTGGTCCCAAGATGGCTGCCAGCAATTCCAGGATGAAGTGCTGACAGCCAATCAGATCTCACGATGACATGTGTGGTTAGGCTCCGCCCAGATATATATGTGTTTTCTTTTTCAAATTTCTCAGGAACTACTAAACGGATTTACACCATTTAACCAAAAGGCACGACTCTGAACCAAGGGCTACCTTTTGCCAAATTTGGTGTAATTCCGTTCAGCAGTTCGGGCTGTAGCTGCGATGAAAGGTTCCTATGGAAAATTGCATGGGGAAAACACGTTTTGGGACCCCCTTTTTCTCGGCCCCCACTTGACGAATCACCCCAAGACTTTCAGGATAGGAGCGGACCGAAGCGCCCCATGAGTTTTGAAAATTTCGCGAAGATTCGTCAACCGGCGCCAAAGTTTTCAAATAGAATGTTGCGGATTTCCTATGGAAAATAGGTCCTAACTATAACTATCTACTGGCGACCGCCAGTAGATAATATATATATATATATAGGTGAACGGAACAACAGGCCACACACCCCTTCCATTGACACATATATACTGCACACAAGCACCCAACAGACACAAAAAATCACATACAACATACGGACACAGGAGACGTTTCAAGAATTAAGAATCAAGGATACCTTATTTGGTTTCTTGACCATCAAAGTTACAAAACACCAATTTAATACATTAAGGGCCATATGTATGAAGCTGTTTTGCGAATCGCAAAAAAACGGTGTTTGCGATCGCAAAACAGAGAATCCCTATGTATAACAGCTTACCAGTGCGCAAAAATGCTAATCGCAAAATTAGCGATTAGCAATTTTGCGAGGCATAGAATCTGCGAATAATGTTGCGAATTCGCAATCTGCGACACGTGAATTGCGATAATCGTGAATTGCGATAATCGCAATTAACGTGTTCGCAAATTGCGAATTCGCAAAATGAGATGCATGAAAAAATTGCAATTTGCGAATGTACGATATTCGCAATTTTGCACATCGCAATTACCACCAAGTATGAGCAGGTGGTAACCAGGTGCAACCTATTTAAAGAGGCCCACAATGCCACAGGGGTGATCCACAATGGCTGGGCT
Organism: Calotriton arnoldi; assembly: GCA_963921515.1. Classification (NCBI taxonomy): domain Eukaryota; kingdom Metazoa; phylum Chordata; class Amphibia; order Caudata; family Salamandridae; genus Calotriton; species Calotriton arnoldi. The sequence continues at coordinate 8,776 of CAWUFW010025967.1, read as the reverse complement.
GTACTTGATAGCCAGGAGGCTGCGTATCAGAGCTGCTGCACAGAGGAGGAGACGCCAGGAAAGGGTCTTCAGAGCGCGCATCTCCTTGTTCCAGGGGACTGTGGAGGAGATCCGTGTGAACTACAGGCTGGACGAAGACATCATCCTGGACCTAATAGAGGAACTCAAACCCATACTAGAACACTCCACACGCAGGACACACACCATCCCCACCCCTGTACAGGTTTTGTGCTCACTGCACCTCCTGGCATCTGGGAGTTTTCAGGGGGTGAGAGCCACAGCAGGAGGGGTCTCGCAGAGTGCACTTTTGCGCTTTCCTTGACGCAATGGTGCAGAGGATGCATCACCACATCCAATTCCCCAGCACACAACAGGCACTAGATCAGACCAAGCATGAGTTCTATCAGGTAGCCCAATTCCCACACGTTATTGGCTGCATAGATGGGACCCATGTCGCTATTTCCCCCCCCGAACAGAATGAGTATGTGTTCAGGAATCGCAAGTCCTATCATTCCCTGAACATACAGGTAGCGTGCAATGCCAAACATATAATCACTGATATAGTTGCGAAATACCAAGGCAGCACTCACGACTCATTCATGTTTCACCACAGTGGAATCCACCGATGATGGGGAGTTTGGTGAGGGCTACCTGCTAGGTAAATGCATTGCTGACAGGGACACACCAGTAAAGCACAGAAGTGGCAGGGCAGTGTTTAACCTGATTCTTGTCTCCCTGCAGTTGACAGTGCATATGCACTTCGTGACTACATCATGACTCCGTACCTGAGTCCAGCCACTGCTGGGGAGCGGAGGTGCAACAGTGCCCACAGAGCCACCCGCTGTGCCATTGAGAGGACCTTCGGAATACTCAAGAGCCGTTTCCGCTGCCTACATAAGAGTGGATGTGCAAAGCAGTACAGCCCCGAAACATGTTGCAAAATCATGGTCGCGTGTGCCATGCTACACAACATCGCCACCAGGAAAGGCACCCCAGTGGAGCTAACAGATTCTGAATCATCAGATGAGGAGGGTCCAGCTCCACGATGCAGACCAGCCGGTGGGGTTGGTGCAGCGTCTGGCCGCCAGAGGCGAGATGAGATCACACAGAACTATTTCTAGGTGAGTAATGATGACACAATGCTACAGATTGGTGCAAAACTGTGTTTTAATTGCCTTCAGTGTAGGACAATATCCGTCACACAGCCTGGGGTGCACACTATGTGAGTCCAAATTGCTTGCACATGTTCAACACACAGTGCAAATCTGTTTCACAAACATGAGTCAAGATGCAATGGGTTTCCTCACCCAATGCCATGTGCCACTCATAGCACTTCAGCGTCTGCGTGCACGGCTTGTCGCCCCTCGCTCAGGGTGCCCACTGCCCTCCCCTGAGGCATCGGCTGGTCTCCCCTGACGCACACTGCAATGTCTGTCCTGTGGGATGGGTGGAGTGATCTGCTCCTGCTGGATTGCTCCTCATCCTCCAGTGAGCTGAGGGGTCCTGTGCCACCTGTGGCTGCTGTACGCAGCTGGTCCACGGCATGTGTGACCTGCACCAGGCCCTTGGCTACATCCTGGCATCAGTGTGCCATCTCATGCTGCATGCTGACACAGCGACGTGCCAACACTGATGTGGCAGTGGACAGGCAGTTTACCGCCTTTGTGTACAAGTCCAGGCGGGTGTGGAGGTGCTGTCTCTCCCTGCGCCTGGCTGCCCGGTCTCTCCGCATCTCTGAGCATAGTGCTTCCAGTGCACCATTCATGCCCATGAAGCCCTCCCTCATTTGGGTCATGTTGTTGTTGTGCGCTGTGAACTGGCGCTGTATTGATTTTATTGCCTTTGCTTGCAGGCGCTGTACCTGTAGCATGTTGCCCTCAAGCCCTGCAAACACCGTGCCTTCGCCTACGGTTGCTGTGCTGGTGGACGGACGTGACCTGCGCCTGGATGGACTTCCTGGACTGGGACGGACAGGGGACTGTGCTGTGTGCCGTGTAGCACGCTGGCCCTGGACTTGCTGCTCTTCTCCACTTGTGTCCAGTGGATCTGCCTCCAGTGGTGGTAGTGGTGGTACTATGATGCGCCGCCTGCGTGTCACAGAGATTACTGGGCTGACTTCCTCCTGCTCCTCTTGCCCTGACTGTTCTTCGGTGTGGGATGCATCCTCCCCTCCTACCATTGATTCCTGTCTTCCTGGTGGTGCTGTAAATGTAAATGCACACATTAATTGGGTGTCCTGCCTTGCATTGGTAATGCAATCAATTTCTCAGTTTCAAGTTACATGGGTCCTATCTGTATGTTTTTTGCCTTTCCTGATTTACTCATTCTGTTTGTTCCTTGCTGGGTGTCACTGGTCCACTGTTTGGTGCATGTGACTACATCTCCCATAATGCATTGCTGGGTGTGCTTGTGTGCATGCACTGGAGTTGCATTCATGTTTGGTGCCTGGGTCTTTCCTGGGTGTGTGAGTGATGTGGTGATGTATCAGTGGAGTTTTAGCATGCTTCTTACCTTGCCTGGTGTTTCGGGGTTCGGAGCTGTCCAGGTCAGCCACGCCACTGACACTCTCCGGCTGCAGGGTGTTCTCCACCAACTCCTCCAAAGGGTAGAATCAGTAGCAGTGGACGTCCCACCACCGGTCTTCCTTGCCTCAGCCAGCCTTGTAGCCACCTTTTCTTTGGATCTTTTGCACATATCATACCACCTTTTCCTGAGGTCCTCTACGGTGCAGTGGGTCACGCCGATGGCATTCACCTTCTCCTGTATGTCTGCCCAGATTTTCCTTTTGCGTACCTCTGGCACACGTAGTGATTGCTTGCCAAACAGGAGATCATGGCTCACCACCATTTCTTGTATGAGCACCTCCTGCTCCCTTTCACTGAACTTATGTTTCCTTTTCCTGGCATTCTCTTCCTGCTGCCTCTCTTTCTCCTGTGTGGTCATGTCTCCTTCACTCAGATGCAGTGCACAAGTGTCTCAGCTCTCCTCCCAGCCTCTCACTCAGCTTCTGGCAATCAGGTGCAGCATGGGTAGTCCCACTTCCTGGTTGTGATGTCATCATGCTGCACCTGAATTGCCGATTCGCTAATTTGCGATTCTTTATTTGCGATTCCTTAATTGCGATTTCGCAATTAAAGGGATCGCAAAATAGGTATTCGCTTTTTCTGCGAATTTTTGAGACTCGCTAAATATTTGCATTCTTTTATTTACATCTGGTTTTGCGATTCTCAAAATGCAATTCGCTAGGAATCGCTATTTGAGAATCGCAAATTCCTATTTTGATAGATATGGCCCTTAAACATATGACATCAATTAACACCCTTCAGTCATAAATATGTTAAAAAAACTTAAAATTCATAAAACATGCTTACTGTAGACTTCATGAGACATTTCAAATGTAATAACAAACAGAATTTAACAGGCACAGTTGCCCGTGTCACATTACAAAAATGCAACATGTGCACACACATATGCACACTTTGAAATCAACTCAAATTGTGGAGAAATTCAGACATGCCAAAGCTTTCCCAATAGATCCTAATGGAGATCGGGAGTGCATGACTAAATGGAATGTCTGGATTATTGTGTGGTTAATAACTGTAGCTCAATTCGACTTGTATGTGTTGCAGGTTATGATTTGTACATCTCTCACCCCAGCTTATTGGCCCTTCCAACACCAAGTCACTTTGCTTCGACAGAGGTTCAGCGGAGCACACTTAGAACCATGGCATCATAAATCATACTTTTTGCATCCTCAAGTTGTTAAAGGTGTTGTTATCATATGGGGACACTGACCTTTGTACTCTCTTGAAGTAATGTGCAAGATTATTGTAGCCAGTTGCATGTCATACAACATCTCACTGCAATAAGGTTAAACAAAGACCCACATGCCGCATTACTGCCCCCCGTGCCAATGTTAGAAAAGAACATAGCGGTTAGGGTGTACGTGTCCAACTTATGGCATCACATTTCGACTGAGCTGCACGTTTGGATGTTGCATCACAGTGGTAAGACAGTGTTTAGTTACTAATCAAAGGTGGACCATGCCATAGTCCACATGTAACATTCTGAGACACCATTGTTGGCCTCACCATGATGCACCAGCCAAACTTTTCTATACATAAAATACTAATGACTTCTCTTTACACATCTAATGTAGCACTTACAAATCACACTTTTGTGTCGATTATTGTATCAGCTCCATGTTAATTTACACCTACTTGACTTAGTAGTATGTTCTAGGTCGAAACGTGTTATGAGCAGGTTAAGTGAAGAAAGTAATATCTAGCACCGCAAGGGACCCCTTGTGCTCTCTGGTTAGAATTTCCATCTAGAAGTGCCAGGGAATGTAAAGTGCTGGGAGGATAAATGCGTAGGATATCATGTGAAGGGTCTACTAGCAACACACACAGCATTGTCCCTTGCTCATCCCACTGTAGTGGAGAATCCTAGTAAAGGCCTAACCAGACCTTCATGGTCGGCTGGTGGCACTCAAGCAGCAACATGGCAGTGAATAGTAGTGCCTAGCACTGAAACATACGCATGTGCCTATGTTATGTATTGTTATGTCGTGTCTGACACAGGAACATGTGCCATGTGAATGTTCACAAATGTTACATGTCATGCAATGAGTTAAACACACCACACACTCTATTGTGACATGTTGACTTCAGAGTTAGACCTACATGTGTGTGCATGTCATAAAAAGGGAATGTTATTATTATGTGGCTTAGCTAAGTGAAACCATATCAGTTGTGTGCATATACTGTTCTTCTAAAAATAGGATTTGAATGGCAATGTAGAAATGGTAGCTAGCATGTGCTAGAGCAACCTCTCAGTTTGTCACAGCAGTGGTTAATTTGTAAAATATTAAGTGCCATGGCTCTCGTCAGGAGGCAGCTTGCACCAGCCCATTTCTCCTGATAGCACCACCTAAAACAGAACCATGAAAGTGGAAGAGGATGTGGCATAATGGCCAGAGTTACTGACTTCGTGAGGTGAGAAACCAGGTTTGAGTCTTGGTGTTGGCTCAACATCCCGTGATTCAGCAAGTACATTTAAAAAATATTTATTATTATGTTTTTTGCCCCCACTGGGTTTGGCTCTCGGTCCCATCCACGTCCCTCCAGTGTTGAGGGTCGCTGCCCGCCATTAAAAAGGACTCTACGCATTAGGCAGGCACCTCAAATAATCATACCAGCATTCAAAAAGAAATCCATCCATGGTGCCTCTTTTTCAGTCCAAAACCAAATTACGGCTCTCACTGTCAGTAAAGATTCGAGCCATCAAGAGTCACCTGGAAGTCAGGAGGATGTTGAAGGGTTTTTCCCTTCTGAATCCACTGAAGATCATAGACCATCATCATTTCTGCTACCCACCAGCAGAAAATAGAATCCTGCTCAGTGTCGTTTTAAGGATTTTGGGGGCCCCAGACAAGACATATTTGAGGGCCCCTGTATGGAGGAAATACTAAATTATATATTAAGCTTTTCCAGAGTCACACAAAAACAGTTGAAATATGCCCCAAAAATTCTTTAAATCACACAAAGTAGAAAGAGAGTGAGAGCTAAAGAGGGACAAAGGTTTAGATAGACAAATAGTTTAGACAGAGTTCAAATAGAGAGAAAATTCACTTTTCCAGGGGGCTCGTTGGAAGGTGGGGGGCCCTGGATAATTGTCCACGTTACCCATGCCTGAAAACGTCTCTGATTCCTGCTTGGATAAAGAGAACCCACCACTAATAAATGAGCTGACATGCCAACCCATCAGCATCCAGTAAAAAAGATGTAAGAAACCTAGGGGCATATTCACAAGGAGCTATCGCCGAATTAACGGCCCTTTATCGCAGCCATAGTCGTGATAAATTTACCTCCCCATTCACAAGCCGGTGTTAACAGCCCACAGCACCAGTTTACCCGCGATAGCAGCCTCAAAAAACATCGCCACAGAGGACCCCCGCAAATATCGCTAATGAGATGCAGAGTAGGCGTTCCCGTGCCAAAAGCCGAGACAACAGCCCTCCTCAACATTCACAACGACCAGCCACATCGGCGATAAAAACACAAAACAGGTGATAAGGCGCGTTAGCACCAGGAAATTTACACCTTCTCTGACCTGGTGTAAAGTCAGACGGCAGCCAGCACCACAAAAGGGAGCACAGCCCAGGGCCACATCCGAAGGGCAACAGATGCCATGGAGCCACACATCATGCGGCCCGGACACCCAAGAGGGCCACAACACCCACCGCCACCACCCCAGGACCCCAGCCCACACCCGGAACACCCCCCCGGACCACCACAGATGCAGCGCAGACAAAGACAGCGGAACCCCAGGAAACGTACCAGCCGCACAGACCCAACATCTGAAAATGTCACCGTCCACTACAGGCTGAAAAGGACAACCATCCTACGCATCCTGACCATCATCGCCTAACAGGCCTACGGCACCAACACAGCGGACAACCAACATCCCACCCCACACAAAGCTGCTGGCTTGGCTGCACCTGTTGGCCCCTGGTACCCCCAAACAACACCCGCCAGAGTCAGAGGAGTCACACAGCCAGCCACATCCAAGTCCCCCACACCTGTCCTGGACATCACCATCACCCTGGTACCCCAGTCCCCATACGTACAACACAATGCGCAGGATCCGCTGGAGACCAAGCAAGGACCATACGCCATAGCAGGATGCACGCACGTGTTGGGGGCAATACACAGCACACATGTACTACCTGTGCCCCCTGGTGACACAGCACACAATCACCTCAACAGGAAGCACACGTCTCACATCAATGTGCAGGCAACAACAGAACACCGTGGAACCCCCAACAATGTCGCCTTCAAATACACAGCCAGTGTGCATGATACCTTCATCCTCCGACAGTCCATCATCAACCAGCGTTCCCAGGATGGCAACAAGGGAAATGCATACCCCCTTGGCAAGTCTGAAATGAACACCCCACACACCTCAACTCCACAACCATGCAACTCACAACTTTGGCAATGCACATGTCCCAAAATCACAACCAACCTGCACAACAACATGACCACCCACCAGACACGACAGAACAACTTACAATGGTAACCTGGGCAAGCCCTAAACATGAGCCATCAGCGGCATGGCACCTCAGCCACATAATAGCCGAATGTGGGGAGAGGTGGCAACCAGGCATGTGTGAAGGATGCAGTAGAACCATGATCGGGAAAGCACACAATGCCAAGAGTGGCGGAGATGTGCTGGACAGACCGCAGTATGCAGAACACACCCATATCCATGGCGACATACACCTCTGGCGTATGGAGTGCAGTGGACAGTGGACACAACCATGCCACCCCAGCTAGTGGGGGAACTCGCGGAAATGTTGCCTGTGACGCCACCCCCTAAGCGTCACCGGAGTGGGATGGCCCGGCGTAGGCCACGCCAGCAAAGGGGTGTGAATAAAAAGCATGTAGCCTGGGCTTGGTCCTCTCCCGGAAAGCCCCACGTCTCTGCCAGGGTGGCGCCTCCCGCCCCACCACGAGGCCGACGCCATCCTCGTGAGCGTAGTTGCCTGCGATGCTGTGTGCCTGCTGGACCACGGCGCGCTGGACCACGAACCCGTCAGGCCCGCCCCTGCTCAGCCAGGCCACAATGATCACCTACCGACACCGGCGTGTCAATGAAGGCCCACCACGTGCCGGCGCAAGCTCCAAGCCCGAGTCCCGCGACCTTGGCAGCCACCTCAGATAATCACGGCCTCCACGTCACAGACCCGCTTTATTCCCTTTTCGTTGACGTACTCCACTGCCGCCTTCGGCCTACTCTTCGGACCAGTAGGTCCCATATGTGAAACTGTGTCCTGAGTCATGAATGGCAGTGACCCCAAATCCGGGCCAGCGGCCACAGCACCAGACCCCCCCCGATCAGTGAGGCATAGTTCCATATGGGCATCTTGCGACACGTGGTGCCACTAACCCTGTTCAACACCAGCCGGCTACACATGGTGCCACTAACCCTGTTCAACGCCAGCTGGCTACACGTGGTGCCACTAACCCTGTTCAACGCCAGCAGGCTACAAGGAATCACTGACAAAATCTCGAAAGACATATTATCGAGCTACAATTATATCGATACAAAATTATCGATAACATTAATATCGACATCATATACCTATTTAAAAAATTACAAATATATCGAGAATACAATATCGAAGTACATAAATATCTATTTCACTAATATCGCTAACATACTTATCGAAATTCAAAAATATCGACCTTCATTAAAATACATTAAATAGGTTAAAAATATCGTACACAAAAATATCGACAACACTAATATCGTAAAATTTAATATATCGACTATATAAAACTCTAATAAATACAAAATTAAACAACATATAAATAATTAATTTACTAAAAACACAACACTAAATTAATAAAGCACAATAACTATTTTACTAAATTTAAAAATAATTTAACACAGCAATAACATTACTAAAATATTATTTAAAATACTAATACATTAAACATTAATAATATAAAATATTACTATTATAATTCAATTATATAATATATAATACATAACAAAAGCTATTTAAAAATATATACTAATTTATAAATAACTTAATACTAATTAGCGTTTTCCTTATTTGGAAACTAACTACTAAATGATTTTTAAAAAATACAAATTAACCAATAGAAAAACTGCAAATTCAAACTAACCAATAAAATCGAAATTACAACATCCAACACACTATATAAACAGTTAAACTTCATTTCTACTCCACACCCAAAAGAAA
>CAWUFW010025966.1:0-38332 GCA_963921515.1 Calotriton arnoldi | reverse complement strand
GTCGATTCCGATTCGGGCCGGAAAAGCACCGACCGACTCGGATCCGGAAAAAATACCGACCGACACGTACCAGTGGCGCCCGACACGCCAAGTACGATGCAAGCCGCGATAAATCCGACCGACACGTCAGGAAACCAAGCCGACCGACCGAGCCGCTCGGAAAATAGCAATCCGGCCGGAAAAACACGCGAATCCAACCGACCGACACGCACCCGGAACAAATCCGACCGAATCGTACCCGCCAACTCCAACCCGCAAAGTACGATGCAAGGCGCGAAAACACGACCGAGTCGGACGGAGGACAAGCCGTACGACCGACACGCATACAAAACCGAGCCGAAGCAACACAATACACCGCGACCGACGCGTACGCAGCATACAAAACTGCACAAACACAGCGTGAACGAAACGGAAAACACCGTACGAGACCAATGCAGGGTCCGACTCGGTCACAAGAACGTTTCCAACATACACAAACAGCACAAAGGAAAAATCAACCAAAAAAGGCCAAACAAGCAATTACCAAGCCAATAAATACTGGGGGGGTGGGGACAGAGAACAAAGACACACCCACAACTCCACCTATATAAAGGACACAAATCACTACCATGAGCCTTTGCAAATGCCATTTCACTGCCAGCACCCAAGAGAAAGCAACCACACACCCACAGCTCATCCCTCACACAAGCCACACACCATCAGCACACCAACAAATACCTACCTCACATACACCCAGCAAAACACACACTCACACACCCTCACCTGCACACCAACACACACATCACTCACCATCACCACCCATCACCATGCCCCCCAAGAAGAATCCCAAGTTCCTAGATTGTGAATTGGAAGTCCTGGTAGACGAGATCCTCAGGGTGGAGCCACAGCTGTTTGGCACTCTGGTCCAACAGACCCCCATGTCGCAGAAAACCAAGATGTGGGAGAGGATCATCAACAGGGTGAACGCCCAATCATCATGTCGGCGCACAAAGACGGACATCCAGAACAGGTGGTATGACGTGCGCAGGAGGGTACGGGACCTGCTGAAGATAGACTACAGCAACAGCCAACAGACCGGCAGTGGCCCTCCTGCCAAGCCAATATACCTCAGGCCCTGGGAGGAGAAGGTGCGGGCCATCCTTCCGCCAGTGAGCGTATATGGACTAGAGAACATCCCAGAGCCTGGTGAGTACACAACAAATGTACACAATAAACTGCCACAAAACACACACATCACTGTCAAGGGGAGAGTCAAACCATGCACACATAGCAATTACACAGCAACTAGAACAGAATCATCCCAAAATGTGTATGTCAGTCAGATAAACACAACACATGCCATCAAAAAAGTCACATCCAACTGTGCCAACACATGTACAAACACAACCACAACTACAGCTAGGCAGTGGCACAAATAGAACTAACACACACATCCACACATGTAGCCACCACAACAACACCAACACACAGTGAAGACCACTCAAAGGAAGGAATTCTGTGTATGCTGGCCAAGTCAGTGTAGCCAATAGCATCATGGGAGTCGCAGTCACACATATTGCCCCCCCCACAACTGTCCCATCAACACCACCCTGAACCATGCTCACATCACAGGGAGTGGAGAAGGACTCACAAGATGGCTGACACTGGCTACTGCTGTGGGGAGCACAAGGCCCTGCTGCCAACTGTGCACCAACAAACAGCAGGACACCACTGACTGACATCCTGAGAGACAACTTACACTCCCTGCAATGCAAGCACGTTCCATGGTGGGCTATCTGGCTGGCTGGGTGGGAAGGGGGACTTGCAGCACTGACTATAGTCACCAGCACCTCCCCTCACACCCCCCCAACACAAACTCCACAGTACCCACCTGGTAGAATGCAATGCCCTCCATCCTAACACAAGATCCCACAAAGCACCACCACCCTGGGTTATGTTGTGTGAAGCACAGGGACACTCTTGGGACTCTTAGCCAAACAACTGCCAGGACAACACTCCCAGCCATCCTGTCAGCACAGCCAGCCCACCCCACAGGGAAGCAGAGTCAAAAGGAAGGAAGCATGGGCATGCTGGGAAGGGGGTGGAGGCAATAGCATGATGGGAGTCGTAGTCACAGACATAGCTCACCCCCACAACTGTCCCATCAACACCACCCTGAACCATGCTCACATCACAGGGAGTGGAGAAGGACTCACAAGATGGCTGACACTGGCTACTGCTGTGGGGAGCACAAGGCCCTGCTGCCAACTGTGCACCAACAAACAGCAGGACACCACTGACTGACATCCTGAGAGACAACTTACACTCCCTGCAATGCAAGCACGTTCCATGTTGGGCTATCTGGCTGGCTGGGTGGGAAGGGGGACTTGCAGCACTGACTATAGTCACCAGCACCTCCCCTCACACCCCCCCAACACAAACTCCACAGTACCCACCTGGTAGAATGCAATGCCCTCCATCCTAACACAAGATCCCACAAAGCACCACCACCCTGGGTTATGTTGTGTGAAGCACAGGGACACTCTTGGGACTCTTAGCCAAACAACTGCCAGGACAACACTCCCAGCCATCCTGTCAGCACAGCCAGCCCACCCCACAGGGAAGCAGAGTCAAAAGGAAGGAAGCATGGGCATGCTGGGAAGGGGGGTGGAGGCAATAGCATGATGGGAGTCGTAGTCACAGACATAGCTCACCCCCACAACTGTCCCATCAACACCACCCTGAACCATGCTCACATCACAGGGAGTGGAGAAGGACTCACAAGATGGCTGACACTGGCTACTGCTGTGGGGAGCACAAGGCCCTGCTGCCAACTGTGCACCAACAAACAGCAGGACACCACTGACTGACATCCTGAGAGACAACTTCCACTCCCTGCAATGCAAGCACGTTCCATGGTGGGCTATCTGGCTGGCTGGGTGGGAAGGGGGACTTGCAGCACTGACTATAGTCACCAGCACCTCCCCTCACACCCCCCCCAACACAAACTCCACAGTACCCACCTGGTAGAATGCAATGCCCTCCATCCTAACACAAGATCCCACAAAGCACCACCACCCTGGGTTATGTTGTGTGAAGCACAGGGACACTCTTGGGACTCTTAGCCAAACAACTGCCAGGACAACACTCCCAGCCATCCTGTCAGCACAGCCAGCCCACCCCACAGGGAAGCAGAGTCAAAAGGAAGGAAGCATGGGCATGCTGGGAAGGGGGTGGAGGCAATAGCATGATGGGAGTCGTAGTCACAGACATAGCTCACCCCCACAACTGTCCCATCAACACCACCCTGAACCATGCTCACATCACAGGGAGTGGAGAAGGACTCACAAGATGGCTGACACTGGCTACTGCTGTGGGGAGCACAAGGCCCTGCTGCCAACTGTGCACCAACAAACAGCAGGACACCACTGACTGACATCCTGAGAGACAACTTCCACTCCCTGCAATGCAAGCACGTTCCATGGTGGGCTATCTGGCTGGCTGGGTGGGAAGGGGGACTTGCAGCACTGACTATAGTCACCAGCACCTCCCCTCACACCCCCCCAACACAAACTCCACAGTACCCACCTGGTAGAATGCAATGCCCTCCATCCTAACACAAGATCCCACAAAGCACCACCACCCTGGGTTATGTTGTGTGAAGCACAGGGACACTCTTGGGACTCTTAGCCAAACAACTGCCAGGACAACACTCCCAGCCATCCTGTCAGCACAGCCAGCCCACCCCACAGGGAAGCAGAGTCAAAAGGAAGGAAGCATGGGCATGCTGGGAAGGGGGTGGAGGCAATAGCATGATGGGAGACGTAGTCACAGACATAGCTCACCCCCACAACTGTCCCATCAACACCACCCTGAACCATGCTCACATCACAGGGAGTGGAGAAGGACTCACAAGATGGCTGACACTGGCTACTGCTGTGGGGAGCACAAGGCCCTGCTGCCAACTGTGCACCAACAAACAGCAGGACACCACTGACTGACATCCTGAGAGACAACTTACACTCCCTGCAATGCAAGCACGTTCCATGTTGGGCTATCTGGCTGGCTGGGTGGGAAGGGGGACTTGCAGCACTGACTATAGTCACCAGCACCTCCCCTCACACCCCCCCCCAACACAAACTCCACAGTACCCACCTGGTAGAATGCAATGCCCTCCATCCTAACACAAGATCCCACAAAGCACCACCACCCTGGGTTATGTTGTGTGAAGCACAGGGACACTCTTGGGACTCTTAGCCAAACAACTGCCAGGACAACACTCCCAGCCATCCTGTCAGCACAGCCAGCCCACCCCACAGGGAAGCAGAGTCAAAAGGAAGGAAGCATGGGCATGCTGGGAAGGGGGTGGAGGCAATAGCATGATGGGAGTCGTAGTCACAGACATAGCTCACCCCCACAACTGTCCCATCAACACCACCCTGAACCATGCTCACATCACAGGGAGTGGAGAAGGACTCACAAGATGGCTGACACTGGCTACTGCTGTGGGGAGCACAAGGCCCTGCTGCCAACTGTGCACCAACAAACAGCAGGACACCACTGACTGACATCCTGAGAGACAACTTACACTCCCTGCAATGCAAGCACGTTCCATGGTGGGCTATCTGGCTGGCTGGGTGGGAAGGGGGACTTGCAGCACTGACTATAGTCACCAGCACCTCCCCTCACACCCCCCCAACACAAACTCCACAGTACCCACCTGGTAGAATGCAATGCCCTCCATCCTAACACAAGATCCCACAAAGCACCACCACCCTGGGTTATGTTGTGTGAAGCACAGGGACACTCTTGGGACTCTTAGCCAAACAACTGCCAGGACAACACTCCCAGCCATCCTGTCAGCACAGCCAGCCCACCCCACAGGGAAGCAGAGTCAAAAGGAAGGAAGCATGGGCATGCTGGGAAGGGGGGTGGAGGCAATAGCATGATGGGAGACGTAGTCACAAACATAGCTCACCCCCACAACTGTCCCATCAACACCACCCTGAACCATGCTCACATCACAGGGAGTGGAGAAGGACTCACAAGATGGCTGACACTGGCTACTGCTGTGGGGAGCACAAGGCCCTGCTGCCAACTGTGCACCAACAAACAGCAGGACACCACTGACTGACATCCTGAGAGACAACTTACACTCCCTGCAATGCAAGCACGTTCCATGGTGGGATAACTGACTGGGTGGGTGGGTGGGTGGGAAGGAGGTCTGGCTGTCAACCAAACACAATCAATGCAGACCATGTTCACACCCCAGAGAATACATAGAAATGCCCAAATAATGCAGGACAATGTGCCACACCAATATCAACCCCTGACTGTGACGACTTAGGACAATACAATGTACAGGCCCGCACCCCGAGGCACAGTCACAACTGTCAGGTGTGTCAACCACTGATGCCTGCAGAAACATGACATACATTGTTTGTGTCTCCCAAAAACAGGTGATGATAGGGACACAGCAGCAGACGCTGAGGAGTCCCAGTCCCAGGCTCAAGAGGATGCCGAGCTCACTGGCGTCGTACAGCCTCTGTCCTCCTCGGACGATGAAGAACAACCTGGCACATCCGGTGCAAGTCAACATGCTGCACCAGCAGGACCACCAGCTGCAGCACCAGCAGGTCCACCAGCTGCACCCCCTGCACCCACCCCTCCAACGACTGTCACCACGAATACCATCCCTGCCGACATGGACAGAATAAGGAACAACACCAGCGCAGTGACCCTGGACCAACCTGGGGCCATGGACACCACCACCACCACCAACCCCCAAGGTGGACCAGGGTTATCTGTGCGTGCAACTGCACACACTGCACATGTCAGCAGGGGTGGTGGGAGGGGTGGGAGACAGAGGTCGCTGCTTGCAGACGTTGCTGGTGTGCATGAAGACCCACAACTGGTACGCATAGCTGATGCGTACCAGTCCAGCACCGGAGAGCTCAGCCAGGTAGTGGGGCTCCTCAGAGACATTAAACAGCAGCAGGCTGCCCATCATGCCCGCTTGGACTCCCACATGTCCCAAGTGGAGTCACACATGTCACGTGTGGACTCCCACATGTCACGTGTGGACTCCCACATGACCCGCGTGGAGTCCAAGTGGGATGTACTACATGAGATGACGGCGGTGCACAGGGACATTTTACAATGCCTCCGCCAGATGAACAGCAACCAGTCCACACCTCCCTGTGTGCCAACAACATCTGGTACCGAACAAACTGCAACTGCCACAGGGAGGGAGGAGGACTCTGGCGGAGAGTCCCCTGCACCGCAGCAGCCTGCACTTGAGGGCCCCCCCCAAGAAGAGGGGTCGTCCGAGGAGGGGAAAGTGAGAGGCTGATGGCCAAGCGCAACTCCCAGGAAGCCTGAACCTGTTCTGGATTTTCGCCTTTGTGCACAGACTGTTCACCCTGTTGATGGCAACACTACTCCCACACATTGCATGGGGAGTATAAGTTGGAACAATGTGTCAGACAACAGTGGCCCCGATACTGGGGATCCTGTCTACCTGGACTTTCTATTCATCTAGGAACTTGGGATTGCAAGATTCATGTACAGCACAATCCATCCTATGCACTATTATCACAATAAACACACTAATACACCATACTTGCCTCTGTCGTGATTCCAACGTGGGTGCTGTTATGGGGATGATGAACTGCAAAATTACACAGTGTATGCGAACTGCAACAGCAAGGACAACACAGGCATGTGAGTACAGGCAACGTGACACATATGAGGGAGACACACCACCAGGGCTACACAACACATACACACCTAGGCCATCTGACTCATTGCCTACACTGATGTTGCCAGGGAAGACGGTGCAATGCACAGACACCACACCCATTCCCAGTTGTAGTCAAGTAGCCCACAGGTGCAGTAAGCAAATGGCAGTCAAATGTGTGACCACAGACAACGCACATCACTAAGTGAAGCACAGGTTTATTACACAGTAGCAACATGCCGTAACCACTACAGATGCAAGGTAACCCCACCTGGTAGCGGGCACACAGTCAACAACTGTAGACAGAAGGAAGTCCATGGGTGTGGCGCACATCACCTGTAGGGACACAACAGCTACCAGCCTGGATGTGCAATCACGTCGTCGGTGGACACAGTTCACCAAACGAATCTGAAAGTACCCTGTGAAGGACAGAAATGACACACAGTCAAAAGCAATGCAGTACAGGACAGAACAGCAAAACTCATGCACAATACATGTTACAAGATACCCAC
Source organism: Calotriton arnoldi (assembly GCA_963921515.1). NCBI lineage: Eukaryota > Metazoa > Chordata > Amphibia > Caudata > Salamandridae > Calotriton > Calotriton arnoldi. Next base: position 31,102 of record CAWUFW010025966.1, on the reverse strand, counting down.
CCAGAACCAAGTTAGCATGTCAACACTGTTGGGGAGTACAGCCCACCTGTCACCACACATCGCAACACACATCCTGTCAAGTAGCCCATGGACACACTCCAACAGCACCAGAGCACCACCCACACATCATGCCAACTCACATCATTCACATGACACCTCAGGATACTCACATTCAGCTAAAGAAGTTGGTGATGAGCTGTGTGCGGACATCACCATCACCATCATCATCATCATCGTCACTGGCATCGTGGTCCAGGCCAGGATCCTCCACAGGTGGCGGATGTTGGTCATCGTCATCCTGGATGAGAGGCAACTCCTTCCGCACTGCCAGGTTGTGGAGCATGCAGCAGACGATGATAATCTTGCACACTTTCGCAGGGGCATATGGGAGGGACCCTCCGGTCTTGTCCAGGCAGCGGAAGCGGCTCTTCAGGAGACCAAAGGTCCGCTCAATCACTCTCCTGGTCCGACCATGTGCCTCATTGTAGCGCATCTGGGCAGGTGTCACAGGGTTCCTGAGGGGTGTCAGCAACCACGGCATGTTGGGGTATCCCGAGTCACCTACGGACAGACAAGTGCACATCAGCTGACTTGGAAAAGTGGGCGGAATACTACAGATCAGATCACACACAATGGCACAAAGTCAGTACACACCGACAAGCCAGGCACGCTGGTTCTGCATCTGTGCCATCAACCTGGGGATGCGACTACTCCTCATCACAAAGGCATCGTGTGCTGAACCAGGGAAACGGGCACACACGTGTGTGATGGTCATGTCTGCAAGACACACCACCAGTGCATTGACCGAGTGGTAGTGCTTGCGGTTCCTGTAGGCCTGCTCCTGGGCCTGTGGTGGTACCAAAGCCACATGTGTCCCATCAATGGAGCCAATGACATGCGGCATCCTCCCCAGGGCATAAAAGTCACTCTTCACGTCAGTGAGTCGTCGCAGTCTAGGGAAATAGATGTACCGGTTCAGGAAGAGCAACATTGCCGCCAAAACATCGCGGAGCACACGGCTGAACATGGTCTGTGACATCCCACCAGCAGACGCCACAGTATGTTGGAAGGTACCGGTGGCAAAGAAGTGTAGGGCTGCCATCACCTTCACCTTGGGGGTCAGCGCTGTAGGATACGGCCGGCCAGGCTGCAAATGTGGGGACAACTGCACTGCCAAATCCTCAATCAGCTGCCTGGTGAAGCGGTACCGTCGGATGCTGTCCCGTTCCACCATCGTTGCCAGGTCTGGGAATGGCCGATGGACAGCAGGAGCCCTGCAGTGCAGAGGAGAAGTAAGCAAGATCGTCAGTCACCCCACATATGCGGCATTGAACACACTCAAGATCCCAACATACATCATCATGAGGCACAACTACATGAAGTGTGCAGTACCGGAACGACATTTATGGTACATACATGGCCAACATCTGTCAACACGGTCCTACAGGTGGCATCAATTTGTCCCAGGTTGGCCCATTGGATATCATGATGCTGTGTCACAGTCACCCCCCCAGTGACATGTGAGGACAGATGTGCCCCAGGCACCACAGCTCAACGACAGGCACATTCCCAGGGACCCTGTAATGCCACATGGACACTGGCATCACCTGGAGTATCATGTGTACACCACAACAAAACAAACATGACCCCCACAGGTAGTGGCCACACTTGCCATGGCAGGAGAGCCATGGACGTCTGTGACACACACGCACAACATCAGAGTCCATGCACACACAACGTGGATGTGGAGACTGTCTCCCATTGTGCACATGAAATCAGAGACATTGTAAACACTACATGCACAAAGACTGTGGAGGGCCATCACTATTGTGCCACTGGGACACCCTGGCTCAAACATACCGTCCCACATGGGACTCACGGGGTATGTGACATGACATACACAAACACCACTGTGAAATGTGACCATGGCACATGCACAGATATGAACAGTTGCACATCACAGTGGTCACGTACACGTAACACCCATGATCCTGTCCCCATGAACACGTGCACAGCCTGGGGGTGGCTGCCCACAGGTGACACCCACAGGACAACATGTACACCAACATACACACAATAGGAAATGCAGCCTTACATGCCTTATGATAAGGTTTGGACAGGCTGTCGTGATGTAGGTGTGCCCCTCACTCCCTGGGAGCTATCTGTGGCTGGCATATGTCCATCTGAGACAGGCATGCTGACATATGCCAGTCACATGTACAGTGATGCGTTGTACTGCAATGGACCGATCGGTGCCTCCGGCCGGCCCATTGCATTCAATGTGTGCGGGTACGCGTTGTACCCCTGTGCGCGTTGAACAGCAATGGACCGATCGGTGCCTCCGGCTGGCCCATTGCTTTCAATGTGTGCGGGTACGCGTTGTACCCCTGTGCGCGTTGAACAGCAATGGACCGATCGGTGCCTCCGGCCGGCCCATTGCATTCAATGTGTGCGGGTACGCGTTGTACCCCTGTGCGCGTTGTACTGCAATGGACCGATCGGTGCCTCCGGCCGGCCCATTGCATTCAATGTGTGCGGGTACGCGTTGTACCCCTGTGCGCGTTGAACAGCAATGGACCGATCGGTGCCTCCGGCCGGCCCATTGCTTTCAATGTGTGCGGGTACGCGTTGTACCCCTGTGCGCGTTGAACAGCAATGGACCGATCGGTGCGCACCCATTGACAATGGGCTTGCCTGGCAACGGACGCGTTTTTGAATATTCGAACGAGTCGGTTGCTGGAAAATCAGTTGGTCACCCACAACAATGTTGCAAAATAATGTATGTCATGAAGTTGAAGATTTGAAGGATGCTGTGGGCGTGTTTTGGTGCTGCTATTCCATGGATTGGCCAGATTCAGAAGATGCAAACGACTTGGACCTATCACTTTGGACACAAGGGACAGTATCTGCCTCTCCAGCACATATATATTGCTGCATGTTCCCCTGAGAGCCCACTTGCCTGCACTACATGCTCCAGGACGACATCTGCCACTGCACTGCTGCTGTCTCTGCCCCTCTGGACCCTGCAATGGCACGTACTGTGGAGAGAGCCCCAGCCTTCAGCCTTGAAGAGAACCAGGCCCTGCTGGACAGCCTACTTCCACAGTACAGCAAGCTGTATGGGACACCAGGGGAGCAGGTGAGTGTTCTGTGCACTGCCTTTCTGAATGTGCATTTTGTCTGACTAGCAAGGCTGAGAGTCAGCACACCACTGGCTAGCAGGCTCACTGAGTAGTTGTCACCCCCCATAGTGTGTAGTGACTTGCACTGGACAGGTATGGTGCAGTGACAGTGCTTCTGAACAGGGTTTTACTCCCCATGCTATGATACCATGTAGTGACTTCTGGAAAACTGTCCATGGGCAGCCGTGCACTGCCTGGGTACACCATGTGCCCCTGTGATTGCGACATGTATATGCAACTGTGTCATGCACGGATATGTTGCATGTGTAGTAATGTCCTTATCACTTTGTCATCCTGACAGGCTTCTGCCCATCGGAAGCATGAGATCTGGAAGGACATCGTCCGGGCTGTCCGGTCCGTGGGGGTCTACAAGCGCCGGATCCGCAACTGCCAAAAGAGGTGGCAGGACCTTCGGGGCTGGACCCGGAGGATTGCACGGGTCCAGCTGAAGCTGTCGCCTCCTCGCAGGAGGGGCGGAACACGGACCCTGACCCCCACATGCTCAGGATCCTGGCGGTGGTCTTTCCAGACCTGGATGGGCAGCTGAAGGCCAGAGAGCAGCAAGGAGGGGTGAGTCAAAGACTGCACTGTGTACTCTGTCTAACATGTTATGTGCCCTCCTCGGGCCAGGTTGAACTGCCACAGTACAGCAGTCATGTTGTCCAGGAGCCATGTCCCTCTATTGTGCACTGCCCACTCCTCATCTGATACCCAGGTGTGGCCCTTACATGCAGGGAATTCTGTCACTTAGGACTGTGTCCTTGCAGTTTGCTTGACTCAAGGTGGGAGACAGCATCTGTTTCCCTGACTCTGTGGTGGGCATCATGGGTGGGTCCATTGCTTACACAATGCCTGTATTCTGACATGTAGGGTAGTGTCACAGGTCTCCCATATGTCCAATAGGTATGACCTGGACAGATGAGGGTTAAGAGGATGTGTTGTGGGGGGGATGTACATGTGCACTTGTGCAGCTCCAGGACTTGCATTCCCCATGACCTACTATTGTGACACAGTGCAGAGTGTTGTTGTCTGGCTGCAAAGTCATACATCACTGAGACAGTGATGTATGACTTTGCAGTCATGCCTCCGCCATGGCATGTGTCTACTGATTGGTGATCCTGCAGGGGAGTGACATGTGCTACATGCACACCATAGTGGCGCTGGCTATCAGGACATGGGTGCATCATGGTGTCTGTCGCTGGTATGCATCACATGCATTTCCTATTTGACTCTGGGCATCCCTTACATCCGTAAACCTGTACTGACTCAGTGGCAAGAGCTGTGATGTGTCCACACCGTGTCCTCTGCACTGTCCAACTACTGTGTACTTGGTGCATGTGTCAACACTGGGGTGTTGCAATCCAACAGACACCAGACAGATGGGTGCAAGGCCATGTGGGATGTGAGTGCCATGCTTGGCATCAGACTGACAATTGACTTCTCCTGTTCAATTAGTGCACTTTTAGCAATGTACAACTAATGATGCCAGGGCTTGCTCTGTGATGTGCTGTGCTCACAGTGGTGTGTGCGTTATGTGCAGGTGACTGATGTCTGTCTGTTTCCCCATTGTTTGCAGATACATCCACGGCCACGGAAGGGGACAGCTCCACGGACCAGGAGGAGCCGGAGAGCCAGACTGGGTCAGCAGCCGAGGAGTGGTCGGAGGGACCCAGTGGCACGGAGGGCGAGGGGAGCCACACCGAGGAGTCCTCAGCAGCATCCACCTCAGCTGAGGACCAGAGCAACTCGGAGGATGACTCCCTTGTGGAGGCGGGTGTCAGCAGCCACCACACCCCAGCTAGTGTTGCTGTCCCCGCCACCACCAGCACCACCACCGCCCTCCCATCGGCTCCCATTCCCCAGGTCCGTGGAGGCTCCCATGTCCGGGAGCGTGTCTCCTTTGGGCCAGGCACCGCACCCCTGCCCCTGTGTCCCCTGCTGCCCTGAGTGAGGAGTCTGTGTACCTCCTTCGCCAGCTCCATGTAGGGCAGACAGCCATGCTGAGTGTCCTCCATGCGCACACCGCGCTGTTGACTCAGCTGGTGTCGTTCATGGAGGGCATCTCATCGGGCATGTCTGACCTACAGAGGGGCAATAGGTCCATGGACTCCTCCCTGACGGCAGCAGTGTCCCTCCTCAAACGGTCCCTCACCCCTCCTGCCTTTGCTCCATCCACACTCCCCAGCACCTTACCCATCCCAGGCACACACACACTGGCACACACCAGCACACACACATCCAGCACACTGACACACACGCCAATGACAAAACGCACACGCAAGCACATTCAGGGGACTGAAGCCAGACTCACAGGGGATGGGGCCCTGGAACACACACACGCATCCACATGCACTGCGCAGTCCTCAGTTCCCTCTCCCTCCAAAGCACCCTCCCTTGCCTCACCTGCAACCCCAAAGTCACAGCAGCTCTTCCTCTGTGACCTCGGCCTCTTCCCCACCGATGAAGCTGCTCCAGCATCCCGGGGGAAGAGGAAGCCCACCCACACGGAGCAGAGTGCCCCTCGCCCCCGGACACCCTCCCCCAGGCGCAGACGGACTGAGGCCCCCACCCGCAAGTCCCCCCGGAGTGCTAAGAGCAAGACCCCGCCACCGCCCTGCAGCTCAGGCACAAGGTCTCCGTCCTCCATCCCTCAGGCCCCCACTGCACAGGTGCCCCCACCACACCCTGCCCCAGGTTCCCCCACCCACAGATATACCATCCCCAAGATGCTCCGGCCTTCTCCCCCTGCCACTTGCTCTCCCAGCACCACACCCCCCGCTGCGCTTGTCTGTGCCACTGATGTGGTGAGGGTGTCCTCCCCCTCTGTCCAACCCACCTTGCCTGTTCCCCATTCTCCTCCCCTGGAGGTAGGCACTGCAGTGGAGTCCACTACCGCCCTGTCTGACTTGGGCACTGCAGTGGCGGACCTGTCCACCCCATCTGCAGGGTCCACTGCAGTTGTGCCGGCACCCACGACATCTGTGTCATGCCCCCCAGTTGTGCCGGCACACACCATGTCAGACACCTCCACTGCAGTTGTCAGTGGCTCTCCAGCACCCACCACCCCTTCCCTGACTCCCCCTGGTGAGCCCTGATCCTGTCCCTGCGGTGCCTGGCCTGCCCCCCGGTTGCCCCTCCTAGTGGATTGTCCCTGGTATTGTGCAGGCATGCGTAGGGTGACATCTGCCAGTGTCACCCTGTTTGAACTTTGACAATGGACTGGCCATTGGCCTTTGCTCTTTTTCAGGACTTCGTTTGGCCTCAACACATATGCTGAATAAAGCAACTTTCTTTTCTCTAGTGCTCATGCTTCAGATGTACATGTTGTTGGTGCAGCTAACCATGCCCTTGCTGCAGTGATGGTGATATCTGGTCTCATGATTATGAAGTGTTACTGTGCAGGAACCCATGTGGTCCAGGGGGAATGTGTCCTATCATGTGGTGTATCCATGTCATCAATAGCAGCATCTGAGGGTGTCATGTGTTCAGTATTTGGCAATGGGTTTCCTACTTACATTGGCAATTTCACATCTGTGGCTTCCACCCCTGCACATCTGTTGTGCCTGCCATCGTTGCATTTGTCTACTTCCCTGACCGTGTTGCCATCTCCAGTGGACATGCAGGTTTGGGCATCAATGGGGAGGGACTCATCCGTGTAGTCAGTGCAACATTGCTATACAAGTGTGTTGGATCTGTGCTGATGATTCCGTTGGCACATCCATGACCAGGCTGATGTGATGGGAGCCCTCATTTGGTGCTAATTGTTGATTGTGTGACCAAGTGCTCAGCTGACATGATGGGGCCCTACTGAGGCAACATATGGCACAGCTTTCCTCACACAGGAGTGGAGTCCCCTCATGGCAGTGTGTACACGTGTGACATTGCCTGCGCCCAAGGTGTGTGTTGTATGTGCATGTCTGTGTGTTCACTTCCATTCATCTGCGCATGCTGTGATCCCTAGTGTTGTACCTGTTTGTGATGCTTGCTGACTTGAGCTATGTTCCCCCAAAGTCTTCTCCCTGTGTTCTCTGTGATGTGGGTGCATGGCACATTACTGGTCATCAGGGTGTCACCCATAGGTGTGTTTGCTGTCAGGGCAGAGTTTGTGTGCTGACGCAGATGGGTCACAGTCAGGTTTCCCTTTGGCACTTGTTGTTTGCCCCTGTCATGTGATTTCCAGTTTGTGTTATCTTTCAGTGATTGTGACACGTTGTGTGTGTGACTGCTGGCACTCCTTAGGGTCCGGGCTGCAATGTTGGTTGTTGTCTATGTGTGTTCTTTGTGGGTGACCTTGGTTTCTTCATTGGTGTGTGACTGTGGCTGGGATCCCATTGGTCGGTGTGGTATTGCCGTCATGTCCATGTACAGCGTAGTGTGCAGTGTGTCAGACATTCAGGAGTCTTGTTGAGTGTCCATGTGTGATGTGTTTCTACACCTTGGTTCCCACCCACCACCCTGGAATAGTAATGGGTGCATGTGCAATGTCACCAGTGCATGTGTACTTCACTGCTGCACATTGTTGGAGGTCGAGGGGTGTGGTGTTGAGTGTGTGCAGATGAGAGTTGTTGCCCGGCTAGTCCCCTGCCTCCATGTTGGCCTTGGCTTACTGGCCATGCTGATTGATTTGTGCTTGTGTAGGTGTGATGGTAGTTAGTTGCTCAGGACACCTGACTGTGGTTCACAGTGTGAACGACATTTAGCTTTGTCATCACAGTGGTATTTTTCTTCAGCCCAGGGTCACCACATTGTGGGGGCCCTGGGGGTGGTGCTGTGGTGTGTCTGTGACTTGCTGTGTCAGTTGTTGTTCCTACGTGCCTGTGTGACATGTGTGTTTTGTGCTCCCTCTCACCTGTCAATGCCTGCTTGCCCACATAGGGGATTTGGATCCATGAGTTACCTTAGTGTGGCAGTGTATGCACATCTGTATGATTGGTATTCAGCTCTCCTCATGTGTTGTGTTGTTGCCTGGGGACAATGGCACCCCCACCCCTCACCTGCTGTGTATGATGACAGTGTTGGTCTGCCTGTTTGTGTTTGTGCATCTGCACCACTGCATTGGCATATCTTGGGTGTGCCATTGGCTGTATGTTGTTTGGTGTGTTTCCCCTGCTGTCCCTGGGACTCCTAGGTCATCGGTCAGCACAGTGATCATGGTTTGTGTGTCCCATTGCTGCCATGGTATGGTATCTGTTCACCTCACATCTGCTGTCTCCACAGGGTATCTGCATTTGTGTGCCCATTGGTGCAAATATGTGGTTCTGCATTCTGATGGTCACTTCTGTCATTGTGTCATTGATGACTGTTGACGGTCTCAGCCACCATGGGTGTTGTTTGTCTGCACATGGCCAAAGGAATGTTTCATTTGCACTGCAGTATTTGGCTCCCCCAATTTATGTTGCAATGGGACACATACACTACTTTGCCACAGATGAGTTTTTGGTTCTGTGACCAGGAATGATCCATGCAGTTTGGCAGTTGCAGCTCTTTCTTTGTCAACAATTACCTTTTGGTCACTGTGATGATGAGGGTGTAGACCCCATTGCCACAATGGTCAAAATGTGCTTCAGCTATGGACCCCACACTTGCCTTTTGGTCACTGTGATGATGGGGGTTTAGACCCCATTGCCACAATGGTCAAACTGTGCTTCAGCTATGGACCCCACACTTACCTTTTGGTCACTGTGATGATGGGGGTTTAGGCCCCATTGCCACAATGGTCAAAATGTGCTTCAGCTATGGACCCCACACTTGCCTTTTGGTCACTGTGATGATGGGGGTTTAGGCCCCATTGCCACAATGGTCATGGGCTGCTTGCATTGTGGGTGCCACACACATATATGTGTGGCACATGTGCTAGGGGGTCACATTGTATGTTCAATGTCATGTTCGGTGTTGTAGGCATTTGACACAGCCTGCTCACACGCTTGTCATGGTGGTGGGGGGATGTCTTAATCTTGCATTCCCTAGGTTGTGGTGTGCTTGTTGTGTCATGCATTGTCCATCCTATGAGTGGGGGTGGTAGTAGTGGTAGGCATCCAGCCCCCCTGGCTAAGGGTGGTGGTAGGCATCCAGCCCCCCTGGCTAAGGGTGGTAGTAGTGGTGGGCATCCTGCCCCCTGGCTAAGGGTGGTAGTGGTGGGCATCTGGCACCCCCTGGCTAAGGGTGGTAGTAGTGGTGGGCATCCTGCCCCCCTGGGTGAGGGTGGTAGTAGTGGTAGGCATCCTGCCCCCCTGGTTGAGGGTGGTAGTAGTGGTAGGCATCCAGCCCCCCTGGCTAAGGGTGGTGGTAGGCATCCAGCCCCCCTGGCTAAGGGTGGTAGTAGTGGTGGGCATCCTGCCCCCCTGGGTGAGGGTGGTAGTAGTGGTAGGCATCCTGCCCCCCTGGTTGAGGGTGGTAGTAGTGGTAGGCATCCAGCCCCCCTGGCTAAGGGTGGTAGTAGTGGTGGGCATCCTGCCCCCCTGGGTGAGGGTGGTAGTAGTGGTAGGCATCCTGCCCCCCTGGGTGGGGGTGGTAGTAGTGGTAGGCATCCAGCCCCCCTGGCTAAGGGTGGTGGTAGGCATCCAGCCCCCCTGGCTAAGGGTGGTAGTAGTGGTGGGCATCCTGCCCCCCTGGCTAAGGGTGGTAGTAGTGGTAGGCATCCTGCCCCCCTGGTTGAGGGTGGTAGTAGTGGTAGGCATCCAGCCCCCTGGCTAAGGGTGGTAGTAGTGGTGGGCATCCTGCCCCCCTGGGTGAGGGTGGTAGTAGTGGTAGGCATCCTGCCCCCTGGCTAAGGGTGGTAGTAGTGGTGGGCATCCTGCCCCCCTGGGTGAGGGTGGTAGTAGTGGTGGGCATCCTGCCCCCCTGGGTGAGGGTGGTAGTAGTGGTAGGCATCCTGCCCCCCTGGTTGAGGGTGGTAGTAGTGGTAGGCATCCAGCCCCCCTGGCTAAGGGTGGTGGTAGGCATCCAGCCCCCCTGGCTAAGGGTGGTAGTAGTGGTGGGCATCCTGCCCCCCTGGGTGAGGGTGGTAGTAGTGGTAGGCATCCTGCCCCCCTGGTTGAGGGTGGTAGTAGTGGTAGGCATCCAGCCCCCCTGGCTAAGGGTGGTGGTAGGCATCCAGCCCCCCTGGCTAAGGGTGGTAGTAGTGGTGGGCATCCTGCCCCCCTGGGTGAGGGTGGTAGTAGTGGTAGGCATCCTGCCCCCCTGGTTGAGGGTGGTAGTAGTGGTAGGCATCCAGCCCCCCTGGCTAAGGGTGGTAGTAGTGGTGGGCATCCTGCCCCCCTGGGTGAGGGTGGTAGTAGTGGTAGGCATCCTGCCCCCTGGGTGGGGGTGGTAGTAGTGGTAGGCATCCTGCCCCCCTGGTTGAGGGTGGTAGTAGTGGTAGGCATCCAGCCCCCCTGGCTAAGGGTGGTGGTGGGCATCCAGCCCCCCTGGCTAAGGGTGGTAGTGTGGGCATCCAGCCCCCCTGGCTAAGGGTGGTAGTAGTGGTGGGCATCCTGCCCCCCTGGCTAAGGGTGGTAGTGGTGGGCATCCGGCACCCCCCTGGCTAAGGGTGGTAGTAGTGGTGGGCATCCTGCCCCCCCTGGGTGAGGGTGGTAGTAGTGGTAGGCATCCTGCCCCCCTGGGTGGGGGTGGTAGTAGTGGTAGGCATCCAGCCCCCCTGGCTAAGGGTGGTGGTGGTAGGCATCCAGCCCCCCCTGGCTAAGGGTGGTAGTAGTGGTGGGCATCCTGCCCCCCCTGGGTGAGGGTGGTAGTAGTGGTAGGCATCCTGCCCCCCTGGGTGGGGGTGGTAGTAGTGGTGGGCATCCTGCCCCCCTGGCTAAGGGTGGTAGTAGTGGTGGGCATCCTGCCCCCCCTGGGTGAGGGTGGTAGTAGTGGTAGGCATCCTGCCCCCCCTGGTTGAGGGTGGTAGTAGTGGTAGGCATCCAGCCCCCCCTGGCTAAGGGTGGTAGTGGTGGGCATCCAGCACCCCCCTGGCTAAGGGTGGTAGTAGTGGTGGGCATCCTGCCCCCCTGGCTAAGGGTGGTAGTGGTGGGCATCTGGCACCCCCTGGCTAAGGGTGGTAGTAGTGGTGGGCATCCTGCCCCCCTGGGTGAGGGTGGTAGTAGTGGTAGGCATCCTGCCCCCCTGGTTGAGGGTGGTAGTAGTGGTAGGCATCCAGCCCCCCTGGCTAAGGGTGGTGGTAGGCATCCAGCCCCCCCTGGCTAAGGGTGGTAGTAGTGGTGGGCATCCTGCCCCCCTGGGTGAGGGTGGTAGTAGTGGTAGGCATCCTGCCCCCCCTGGTTGAGGGTGGTAGTAGTGGTAGGCATCCAGCCCCCCCTGGCTAAGGGTGGTAGTAGTGGTGGGCATCCTGCCCCCCCTGGGTGAGGGTGGTAGTAGTGGTAGGCATCCTGCCCCCCTGGGTGGGGGTGGTAGTAGTGGTAGGCATCCAGCCCCCCCTGGCTAAGGGTGGTGGTAGGCATCCAGCCCCCCCTGGCTAAGGGTGGTAGTAGTGGTGGGCATCCTGCCCCCCCTGGCTAAGGGTGGTAGTAGTGGTAGGCATCCTGCCCCCCCTGGTTGAGGGTGGTAGTAGTGGTAGGCATCCAGCCCCCCTGGCTAAGGGTGGTAGTAGTGGTGGGCATCCAGCCCCCCCTGGCTAAGGGTGGTAGTAGTGGTGGGCATCCTGCCCCCCTGGCTAAGGGTGGTAGTAGTGGTGGGCATCCTGCCCCCCCTGGGTGAGGGTGGTAGTAGTGGTAGGCATCCTGCCCCCCTGGCTAAGGGTGGTAGTAGTGGTGGGCATCCTGCCCCCCCTGGGTGAGGGTGGTAGTAGTGGTGGGCATCCTGCCCCCCCTGGGTGAGGGTGGTAGTAGTGGTAGGCATCCTGCCCCCCTGGGTGGGGGTGGTAGTAGTGGTAGGCATCCAGCCCCCCCTGGCTAAGGGTGGTGGTAGGCATCCAGCCCCCCTGGCTAAGGGTGGTAGTAGTGGTGGGCATCCTGCCCCCCTGGGTGAGGGTGGTAGTAGTGGTAGGCATCCTGCCCCCCTGGTTGAGGGTGGTTGTGGTGGTTGGCATCCAGCCCCCCTGGGTTGGGGTGGTGGCGCGCATTCAGGCCCCTGTGTGCATATGTGGCATTGGTGATGGGCATCCCGCCCCTATGGTGCTGCTGTTGCTGGTGTAAGTATATTCAGATTCCCAGTGTATGTGTGTGATGTGTCGTGTACGTGTTGTATGTGTTTTGTGGTTGGTGTCTGACTTACCTTCTGCGCCGTACGCGTCCGTGCCTGTTCCGGTAGTAGATGTAGAATATTGGTATGATCGGGACGAAGGGATTCATGGTTGGTTCGTGTCGTTCGTCCTTCTCGTTGCTTCGCGTCGTCCTCGTCGCTTGGCTTCGTCCTCGTCGCTTCGCGTCGTCCTCGTCGGTGCTGTGTTCGTCTCGTAGCCGTGGATCGTGTTGTGGCGCGATTCGGAGCTTATGTGCGCCTCTCCCGGATGCTTTGACGTGCCGTGCGTAGCGACGGGTTCGGCGCGTACGGAAAGCGCATCGTACTTGTCCGGCCGGACGGGGCTGCATTTTCCCTTCCGTGCGACTCGATTCGGCGTTTCCGGATTCGCCTCGGTCGGAGAACAGGACCTGGTTTGGGTGAGTACGGCTCGGCCGGGATTTTTGCTGTTGTGCGCATCGTACTTGCTCGTTCGGTGTACTGTACGGATCGGTCGGGAAACTGGCTTTCGCATGGCTTTTTTCCCGACCGAATAGTATTGGGTGCGCCTCCGACCGAGATCGGAATCGGCCCCAAAGAGTGATCCTTCCAGCTCCAAATCCAAATGAAAAGTGATGGACAAAGCACTGGGAGGAGCCTGCTGGACAGGAGCAGGAAGCTGGAGACTCTGGGGCACTTCCTTCCTCTTAAAAAAAAAAGTTAAAAAAGAAAACGGACTCCTTGCACAAATACGTACAGCCAAATGTCAATTTGAGGAGTTTTTAAAATCCAAATCATCATTTTGAGAAGGTTTTGTTGCTGCTTGGGGAGAAGCCTTCTCCAGATTGCAGTCGTGGTAGATTCTGCGCATTCGGGATCGTGTTCTTCACAAAACCTCCACCGGAATGACGTGTTCACGACCCCAAACTCTTGCGGGCCCATGCGGCAGCTTAGCAAATCTTGTGGCGCTTGCAAACGGCCCAGGAAATCTTGTCGTTGATCGCAGGCACCCGGTAAGTCGCTCCCGCGAAAATGCATTTCAGGCACGCAAACACAAAAAAACTCCGCTCCATTGTGGAGTGCAGAGTTTTTCGGCAACTCTGCGTTCTACGTGGAATGCAGAGTTGCCAAACCTCCGCAAATACCCCAAACGCTGCGAGCGGAGAAGAGTTTTACACCCAGGGTTAATGCCAATGCTCATAGACTTTCCAGGTTTTCAACTTAGCTGATGAGGACTACCAGGGTGTAGGATAGTTAGCCATCACCTTTCATCTGGATAGAGGCTGCGTGAGAAAGTCATCGTTTTTGCCCTGATCACCCCCATTGTTAGTTTGGTACTGGTGGTAACTGACTCTGACTGTGCTCTGGGCTCTGCATACCAGGCCCAGGGCCAGTGCTCTGATTATAAGAATATGCAAGTTAGGTGTAATCATAATTGGTACTGACAGCCTAGCTGTAAGTCCCTATTATCTAACAGGGCATGTAGGTTTAGAGGCCCAGTAGACTTAAGGCACTTAAATGTGCACTACTGTGGGGCCTGCTGTCATTTTAAAGGCAGCACTGCCTTTCAGGATGCCTTTACTTTAATTTTATATGGAAATTCGACTTTGGATTTAAAGGTACTTCAAAGTCCCAAACTACCTTATTTTTACACATAGTTTGCCCCTAAGCTCTCCCCTAGGAGTGACCCAGGTGTAGGGTGCCTTGTAACAATAAGCAGGGTGTTAGACTTGGCATCTTTTGGTGTGTTTCCCCTGAGTTTTTGCTTTCTGACCTCCCGGTTTTGACTCTGTTTTGCTGGTGTAATGGTTCTGCGCACTTTTCGCACTGCTGATCAGTGGTAAAGCGCAGGTGCTCCTATGGTAAATTGTGTTATGGATTGGTATTTCCATGATTGGATATTTGATTTACCTGTTAGCCCCTAGTAAAGTGCACTGCGTGTGCCAGGGCTGGTGAATCAAATGCTACCCGGGGGCCTGCAGCACTGGTTGTGCCACCCCCGTGAGTAGCCCTGAAAACGGTAACTCAGACCTGCCATTGCAGATTCTGCATGCAGTTTGTAACTGCCATATCGACTTGGCCAGTGCACACACTGGCCAGTCCCTAACCTTCCCTTTTCTTACATGTCAGGCACCCCTCAGGTAGGCCCAAGGTACCCCTGTGGGCAGGGTGCAATGTATGTGAAAGGTAGGACATGCCCCGGTGTGTGTGGCATGTCCTAATAGTGAATTACAGCCAATTTCGTTTTTACTATTGCAAGGCTACCAGTTCCCCATAGGACAGAATGGGAGGTTTGTTCATAACCTCTTATGAACATAACTGGCCCAGGGAATTCGGTAAGAAAATGAAGTTTCGTATGCCTGAACTCAGGATCTAAAGATGCCTCTTTTAGTGAAGGTGATTTTTACATTCTGTGTTTGAAAATACCACTTTTGGAAAGTGGGTATTTTCTTGCTCAGTCATCCCGTGTGCCTCTGCTGGAATGTGGATTGCCTGTCTGGGTTTTGTATGACAGAAGGCTGGGGGAGCAGGATGGGCGCCAGATGGTCTAGGTAGGTCAGGAAAGGGCTGAAGAGACCTGGGTTACGATGGGGAAGTGGGAGGAGATTTCCTTGCACCTCAAAGGGCCTGCTCTGCCTCTGACAAATGCCGTCTCCACCTCCTGCAAGGAATTCACACCAGAGAAGGCAGAACTGGTCCTGACCGGGCACAGGCCCTCTCTGCCTAAGAGATCAAAGGATTTTTGGACATAAATGCTGGGTCCCAGACCCCTGAACTTTAGAACTCATCTGGACAAGAAGACTGCCAAGAAGAAGAGCCGGAGAAGCTGTGAAAAGGAACGACTGCTTTGCTGGGTGCTTTGCTGGGCTGACCTGCAGTGGCTGCTTTTGTCTTGGGTAGTGAAAGGCCTGGACTGGACTTTCTGCAACCTAAATTTGTGAGTCTCTCCAAGGGCTTGAGGTAGAGCTTGATCCCTGTTCACAAAGTCTCAGGAACAGCAAAGACTTCAAGTTCTTCGACCCGCAACACTGGGGACTGTGTGTTTTGTGCTGCAACCCGAAGAACACCAACTCGATGACGTCTACGACGCAACTGCCAACTCCGTGTCCTGAAGGCAACGCAGAGGGCACCGCCGCAACACCGCACCGCACCGACAACGCCTGTTGACGCTGCCACTGAGCCGCTGCTTGCACCGCGACCTGTGGGCACCGCACTCCGCACCGCCTCGAGCCGAAGCTTTGGCACCGCAGAGGGCACCGCCGCAACGCCGCATCGCGAACCTGGTCACACCGACGACGCCTGTTGATGCCGCCACTGAGCCGCTGCTCGCACCGCGACCTGTGGGCACCGCACTCCGCACCACCTGGCTTCAGGAGGACGCCTTGGCCTGCCTGATGCCGCCACTTCCCGCCGAGATCAACGCCGCTGTTTGCACCATGGTTCGGGGGCACCGCTCGTAAGTTACGCGACGCACCGCCCTCATCCCACACCGCAGCCTTGGCCTACTGATGCCGGCGCCATCGACTCCAGTTCGTCAGCCGACGACACCGCTTCAGGAACGACGCCGCCGCTGCTTACACCGTGATCTGCCAGCTCCGTGACGAGCACCGCCTTCATCTCGCACCGCGACCCTGGTCTCACCGACGACGCCATCTGACGCTGCCACTGTGCCACTGCTCGCACCGCGACCTGAGGGCACCGCACGCCGCACCGCTGCACTTTGCACCGCAGCACCCGACGCCTGCCGACGCCAGCGCTCCTGACTCCATCAGATAGGAGATCGACCTGCAAAGCGTTTGACTTCGAGGGCCCCATCGCACTGCATCTCTGAAAGGTACTGTTTGCGGGTCTTCCCGACACCGTAGCTGGCCTGCGACCCTGCGGTCAGCCAGAACTGTTTTGGATTTGTGTGTTCACGACGTCGTGGTAGCCCAGACGGCGCTATCCACACAAGGAACTCTTTTTAATCAGCGTATTTTTGAATTGTGAACTTTTAAGTATAGTATTGTGGTTCTTTATCGTTTTTGGTCTTGTTTTAATTATATAAAAATATTGGATATTTTTCTAAACTGGTGTGGTGTCCTTTTGTAGTGCGTACACTGTATTACTGCTGGTTATGTGCAAATGCTTTACACACTGCCTCTAAGATAGGCCTAGCTGCTCGTGCCAAGCTACCAAGGGGGTGAGCAGGGGTTATTTTAGAAGTGTAACTCCCTTATCCTGACTAGAGTGGTGGTTTTTGCCTGGCTTTGGCCCGCGCCCTAGCCTACCAAGAATCCCATTTCTAACACAGGGACATTATAAAAGATGTTTTGAAATCCTGATGAGGGAAGAATTACCAATTCTGTTTTTTCCCTTTTGTAGTAAATGGCTCCAAAGGCTAACATTGAGATATTTTATTTGAGTATAAATATTGAGAGGAGCCACCTAAGAATTTACTTCAAGGCATCTAATTAATTAAGATAAATCCAACAACTTGCCACTGTTAGATTTATAATAACTATTACAGAAAATAAGTTATTAAACTTTCTTTTCTGTGAGCCAAAATCCAGCTTTCCAGCTGTCCTCTCCTGATTGGCCAGCCTTTCCCAGGCTGAGCCAGGGCTGCTTGATGAGGTATGAAGTGTCCTGCCAGAGTAGACAATGGATTTCCTGCGGGTGGAGAACTTTAGCTGCAGAAGCCAAAAGGCAGGAACAGGGTGGGGGATCCAAACTGGTTTTCAAAGGGGGAATGACAGTTTGAGACCAGCACAGGATCCTGCACCCCCAGCCAAACAGGAGCCTCAGTAATTAGATTAGTCATGGGGTTGGAAGGGGTGTGTTAGGAAAACATAGCCACACTAGTGGGTTGGCTTAGCCAGATCTAACCTCAAAGGAGAGACTTTTTTCATGTTGGATGCTGAGAGAAGAGTGCTTTCTGGAATAGTAATATGCCACACTTTGAAGGAAGTGGTCATATACCTGGGTTGCACCCTGCATCCTATTGGTCAGTGGTGCCTCAGTGCTTGCCACCCAGAAACTGTCAATAAATATGGGAGAGCTGAATAGCTTATCAGATCTGCTGCCTGAAACTACAAGGAGAAGAAGGGCTGCCCTGGAATATGGATCTGCACCCAAAGGACTGCACTCTGAAGGAGTGCACTTGCTGCAAAATCTGGTACTACAGCCATAAGGACTTTGCCTTGCTTCAGAAAGGATTAAGAAGTGGACTCCCCACAAGCTACAGGTTAACAGAGCCCACTTGTATCTTCTCCACCAAGAGCCCTCTTTTAAGGATTGGGCCAGGTGCATTGTGGGAATTGTAGTCCAGACATCCCAAGGACCATCTAGGAGATTCCAGACCCTGTTTTGGACACTTTGAGCCTTCAAGAGGAACTTCAGGAAGAAGTTCAAGAAATTTGGTGAATTTTGGGAACTTTTTGTCAAAAAGCTTCATAAGGTGACCGACTCGACGTCGAGAGTCAAGCCGGCTACCTTCAACCCCGACACAGCCTGGATTTCAGGTTCGTCCCGCTGAATGCTCTGGAGCTCCAGACTTCCAGGATTTGACCGTGGCCTCACAGAAAAGCAATCTGACAACATCGCATCAAAATTGGCCTGCTGGAGGGGACCGCTTGACATCGAGAGAAACATCCTTCAGAAATGTTTCTAATTCCAAAGGTAAAATTTTGACCGAGACCTGCCGCTTAGTGTATCCAATCAAGGCTCTGTCATGGTCAACCTTAAACTGTGGCTTTGCCTCGCTCAAGCTTGACCAGATGTCCCAAAGTTACACACTTGTCTCCTAAGTTAAGCCGCCTGCCTGATTGTTGCCAGCTACGAAGGGTTGAGCAAGGAAACAATTTATTGAGACCCTAACAGAATATTGTGCTTGTGGCCTTGTTACTAGTGGTAAGTCACAGCTTATCACTGCTAATAATCCACTTTCCAACAGACTAATATTAAGTTAAAGAACACAAGTAGTTCCTATTAAAGGAAAGGTTGGAGATCCCTGGTCTAGACTGTGGAGTATCATTGGATTGATTAGTCTACCCTAGCTCTCGGCAGGACAGGGTCTTGTTGATCCTGGCTCTTTTTGCAGTGTCACTCACAGCTTTTTTTCACTTTCTGTCGCTGAACCCACTTTTGTTGGTATTAGAAATTTGTGCAATTTTTCCCTGCTAGTCAGTTGTAATGTGCTTGTGCTCTATCCCTAAAACATTGTACAATTGGCAACTACCTAAATGGTACATTTAATTAACTTGTAAGTCCCTAGTAACTGGTACTCCACATACCAAGGGCCTGTAAAATCATTGTGTCACACATTAAAGTAAAGCACTTAAAAAACATGTCTCAGGCCTGGCATTAAAGCCTGTAGTGCAATTTTAAACTGCCATTTTGACCTGGAAAATAAACCTTTTGCCAGGCCTAAACCTTCCGTTTAATACTTGCAAGTCACCCATAAGATAGGCGCTGAAGGCTCATAGGGCAAGGTGCAGTATAGTGTAGGACATGTGCTGGCAGGGAAAATCTACAAAGTCGTCTTTCACTGTTGTAAGTCCTATCTCTTACATTGACTAACACTTTGTTACTCTATTATAATTATTAAGTGCTAACTTCATTGGGAACATATAAAGATATGCTGATTATGCTCAAATGAATTGTAATTCAAAAACCTCTTTAACGGTAAAGTCAGATTGTAAGGCACATTTCTGAAAAAGCGACTTTTAAAAAGTTGGCATTTTCCTGTCCCAACCAATTATGCCTTCTGCTACTGCCCTAGGTCACATGACTGTGAATGACTCTGCTGTTGGGTTTTGTGTATTACTTCCAGACAGTGACACAAAGGGGTCCTAGGTGTGTAATCAGGATAGGCCATCCTAATAGGATGACTGGGGAGGGGATGTACCCGACCCCACTTATACTTCAAAGGGCTTTGCCTCCTGCAAACACAAAGGAACTTGACACCAGGCCTGCCTTGCCTTTTGTCACCCTGAGACAGTTTGTATACTTGGCAGCGGAAGAACTTTTCAGAAACAGATGTAGGCGTAGGACAGGGAGTTCCCCCACCCAAAGGCTAGCACCAGGTATAAGTACTGGACCTCCAGAGTCACTCGTCAGAATGCTCCTGGACCTGTGGAAGTTACAGAAAATGGACTGCCCTGCTACCAGAGGGTTGCCCTGCTGGTTGAACCTTGCTGTCTGAGAAGGAAGACATGACCTGCTTGCTTCATCCCAAGCTAACCAGAGTGACTTCAAGGATCAGTTGCCTAGCATCTAGTGTGAGCTACTAGGACAGAACAAGATTCAGAGGCCTCCCTGCAACTGCCAAGCTGACCTGCTGCAACTGGGCCTGCCTAGACCTGCAATTACATTTGTCTGAGCCATGCTGGCCTCTGCTGGAGTGATTCCTGATATCCAAGAGGTGCCCTCCAGGTTCTGGGTCCTTTGCTGTCATTATTGAGAGCTCCTCTAAAGAACAAAAGGTGAACATTCTGGTGTTTGGACTCCTCATGACCACAAACGGGCCTGTTCGCTCCAAAACCCTGCCACTTATGACGACCACCATTGTGAAGTTCAGGCTACTATCCATGGTGACCTGCAACGTGAGTCCTGCATATATCGCTACAGCAGTGCCTTTCTGTGACAACCGCCATTGAGAAGCTACAGCAATGACCATCTGTGATGCTTGATTGGCTCCTCAGACTATAGAAATGACAGTCTGTGACGCCTGAACTGCTCATTGCGCTATAGCAATGACCATCCATGACACTCAGTCTCCTGCTCATGGCCCTCACCAACAAAAATTAAATTCTCTGCACCGGACTTGAGAAGATAACTTTTCAGCGGGACTAACCCGGCCCCTGTATCTGACCCTCACTCCATCACTGTCACCCTGAACGTGTGACTTTCCTTCAGTCCAGCACTACCAGATGATCGCGGGTGACACTTGCTTTTAGGCACTATTTTCATTTAGAACTTTGAAACTGAATATTTCTGTTTTATGGATTACATTTTTGTTGTTCTGTCATCATTTTACTTATTAACATTTCATCTATTTTTCTAAATTGGTTTGGGATTTTTCTTTTGTTGTGTTTTCACTTTATTATAGTTTGTGTGCTGCAAAAATTCATTTACAGTTTGCCACTAAGTTAAGCCTTACTGCTTTGTTGCTAAGCTACCTGAGGGTTAGAGTTAATTTATTGAATTTTTGTGGTTTACTCTGACAAGGATCATGGTCATTGCTTCAGTAGGGCTTTCACTTTCACCCCTCTCAACCAATAACCCAGTTTCACACATTGGGGTTCAGTGGTGGAAAACGGTACCTGTTTTTGGGCGATAGCCACTCACCGATTTTGCACAAAACTAAAAATCCCTTAAAATATTCTGACATCAGACTCAACTTTTTGTTAAGTTCTCCTCAATTGGCTATTTGGTTCCTTTTTCCTAATTCTATTCCTGCCTCACATTTGTGCACCTGTGACTGCTGCCTGCAAAGACTCTGTTTCCAGCAACCTTGAAATCTACACCATGGAGGAGCTGAAGGAGATTTGCAAGGAGAGGGGGCTGCAGGTGACAATGGGCTTCAAAAAACTGGGGCTCCAGATAGTCCCCCGAACATGGGAGGAGGTCTACAGAATGCAAGATGCAACAGAGGAGCAGGAGGGGGATGATCCTTGAAAACTGTTAAAAAATACTCAAATAAAAAAAGAAAATATAGAACACTTTATTTCCTTTTTTATGACAATAAGTTTATTAAACATTACACTTTGTAAATTATTGAAATATTAATTTGATTATAAATATTGGTTATTTCTTTACAAAATGATAGGTATGCTTTAAATATGTTGATATGCTGACCCATTTATACAGCCAATAGGCCCACCTTTTTATTTTGGTGTTCTGACCCTTTGACAAAGTCAGAAGATGTGCCTTACTTAAAATGACACCCTTTGTATTGTAACAAAACATAGTCAGGCGTACCCTTGGGAGTTTGGGTGCCAGTCCCTGTGCCCAACCCCATGCTGCGTATAGCTGAAGGCCAAGCGCCGTGTGGAATTGGCTGTCCGTGGAGGTTGGCTGCAAGCCCTGGCCACAGGCCAGGACCTTCGGCCAACTCTATGCTGCCATGGGGATGACTGCTTGCAAGGGTTTGGACACAGGTCCTGGTCACAGGCATGGGGTTGGCGTTATGTATGGTTTTAAAATACTACTTTATGTAAAAAAGATCTAGAAATTCACTGAAAAAGAAAACAAAGGTTAAAGTGACATTATAGTTAGGTATGGTAATAATATCTTACTCTGTGCTAAAAACAAAACCTTAGGAATTCACTGAAAAAAAGAAAGGTTAAAGGGATGTTATAGTTAGGTAAAAATGTCAGCTAAAACATACCATTGTATACCAATAAAGCCAATGAAACTTACCAGTTCAAGTTACCTCTAGAAACTATAACTCATTCCTTAAAGTAACTATAACTCGCACTCTTGCCACACACTGCTTATGACCTCATATATTACATCACTCAATACATGTCCATTGGCATCATTGATAACATGACTGCAACATTTGAAATTACATCATTGATGACAACACTGTTCATGGCAGCCCGATGATGAAGCATGCAACAAAATTGTGGCTGAGGACTATTTCATCTCTTTAAGTGGTATTCTAACACATGGACAGTAAAATACTAAAACACATGATTATTGATCTAGCGTTTCCTTTTTTGTGATGGCATAATGGCATTCCTAACCCACAGACTTGCAAAAACAACTGGTGTGACAATGCCATCTGGTGAGATGCAGAGGAAATGAGGTATTTGAACCAATTCCATTGGCCTTAAAATCTTACCACAAGCATTCTAGAAATTTCTAGAAAGAGAGACGTAATACTAATCTAATATGGAGGGTCATCAGTGTCTACAGGGGAACACTGACTAGGATGTCTCACATGACATTTTTGTTTTATTCAATTAATGCTTTTGTGTGTATAGTGGCACTAGAAAATGGAGGCAGGATAACCATTTGAGTGCCATCTGACCCTAGAAGAGAAACAGGCATTCTGTATTACAGTATTTTCTCAGAAATCTTCTCGTGGACCAATTCTCCCAGTTTTGGTAGCCACTCATCAGTGGTTTTGGTTTCAAAGGCAGAGTCTGCAGTAGTTTTGCAGATGGAATTCTTCACTGTTAATTCTTAAGGGTCTGCAGCCATTCAACACTTGAGTCAAGATGTGACTTCAGCTTTCCAGCAGCACAGCATTTGGCATGGGTTGCAAACTCCTAATGCATCACTTAGCAATTTATAGAGTGCTCTCTGATTCTGATATATGATATGGTACAATATTAATCCTATATCCAGAACCATAGCAGTCAAGAATTGTTTAAGTCTGTTGTTGACTCACTCTGTGGTTCTGTTTGATTGCAGATGTGAGTATATCAGGATAACACCCAGGACAGACATTGCATCAGGAAATTAGGGCCAGCACATTGAGGGCTGCTATAAAAATGAAATGTTAGCACTGTTCCCTTTGCTACTAGGCACTGAAAGTCTTTTATTACCACTTGAGCAGTAGCAGTCTCTAATAGCAAAACCCACAGGATTCGAGAACATGAATCAACTGCAACCACTAAGGGGTCGATTCCGATCTCGCCCGGTAGGGCTCCGATTCGGATTCGGCTTTACCGGATACGATTCGGATGCCCTGTTTCTGACCGAGTCGGACGTGCGGCCGGGCGAACGAGTACGATGCGAACGTACGCGAAATCGCCGACCGACTCGTTCGCGGGACCCAACCGCTCCGACCGACTCGCACGGACACGACTCGCACCGCGCAATGGAGACGTTCCCCGGCCGGGTAAGTACGATGCGCACCGCGAGCAGTCCGACCGACTCGCGCCGTCCGGCTCGAAAGAGCAGTCGGACCCCCTGTACGCCTAGCCACGCGAGTCGCTCACAGGGGGGACCCATGGGTCCCCCCTACCTGTTGCGTGTACGGCGCGACCCGCTTCGACGCGTACCCGCTATAGGGGGGGCCCTTGTTCGCATCGCAACCATTGAGTCAATGGGAGCCCGCGTACGTGTTGTATGACCGGCTCCCATTGACTTCAATGGGAGTCCGACCGAATCGAGTCCGATAGCATGCGAACGCATCGTACTCGTTCGGTCGGACTGCTAGGGTCCGATTTGATCGGAAATCTCTCATTGCGCGGTACGGTTCGTCTGCGACCGAGTCGTACAGAGCGGTTCGGCCACGGAAACGAGTCGGTCGGCGATTTTGCGTTCAATCGCATCGTACTTGGGCGTCCGGACCTCTGTACGACTCGGTCGGAAACAGAGCCTCCGACTCGGATCCGGTAAAGCCGAGTCGATTCGGAGGCCTTCCGACCGAGATCGGAATCGACCCCTTAATGTATTAGTTATTATTTTTAAATATATTTTAATATTTTTAACTATATTTCTTTTAATTATATGTATTATTTACTTAATTTTAGATTATTATTAAAACATTAAAAAAAACGATATTTTTAACTTCGATATTTTTGACTATATATTTTTTTCGATATTTTTGTACTTACCTTTATGTAGATTGGACTTCGATATTTTTGACTTCTATATTTCTGTGTCGATATTTTTGCAGGTCGATTTTCTGTCCGTCGATATTCTGTCACACATTCAACCAACTAAGCTCTTGTGGGATATGATTATTCCCTAACCCTACAATAAATACCTTAAGGATAGTGTGTGTAATAAGAGTATAGACATTTTTATAAGGGGATACTTTGGGGGTGTTTATCCTCTTTTAATTTTGGCTGTATATACAACAGAATATCTGCCTTTATCTTTGATTGAGGTCAAGGTACAGCAACAACCTTACAGGTTTACACTGCTATTTTGCAGCCAAACAGTTCCCTGTAGCATGAATTATTTCACTTCTATGGTTCATTATATGCTGCACATGGGCAAATTAGGGCTGACAAGCCCTAACTAGGTCAAAACTTATCCTGATTCACAAAGGGCCTCTGCACTCATGGTGGAGGCCTTGTAGTCGTGGCGGGGGCCCCACACTGGTGGCGGGACCTACGCATTGCACTTTCTCATTGTGGAGGTCCTGCCAAGACTGTGGGTCCTCTGCCACGAATGTGGAGCCCCTTTGTGAATAGGGCTCCTTGCTTCTAGTTCATTCAGGAAAGACCTTGCTTGGCAGTTTGGGCTGCACTGTTCCTATTGGAACGTGGTCACTACTGGTTTGCATATGGTCACATCCAAACTGAGGTAGCATGGTTTACAAAATAACAATGGACTGGGATGCTTCCCCAAAGATTACCAGTGGCTGAGATTAATGCAAACATTCCATTCCTCACTTTTTTGTATACTTCAGTGTGTTGCCCTAAGTGGCATGGGGATGCCCAGGCATGGGTTCTGTGAGCACTGTGTCACTGTTACCAAGCTTTACCTGCCTGATGACCTCCAGCTAGGGTGAAATGGGTCCTCGGTTACAGTTCAGGGAGGGCCTGGCTTGGCAGTTTGGGCTGGATTGTTCTACTGGAGCAGGGTCAAGACTGATTTGCATATGGCTGGGTCCAAACTGAGTTGGAATAGTTGCAAAATAATGGTGGACTGCGATACAGCCTGAGTGATTACCAGTGGCTTAGATTAATTCAACTATTCCATCCATCACTTTTTTGTAGACTTCAATACATGAACAAATGGTAGTATATACCGCAGGGCGGCCACAGTTACCAAAAGCTTTTTTAGGTTTAATCTATTTTTTCTTTCATTTCCGAAATCCATTTAAAGACCACTGAGATTGGTATACATTTTAATCTTGTACACAGAAAGTGAAATCCAACATGCTATGGTATATCAGGAATTATGGCCAACTTTCCCTAAAGGTGACAAGCACCAATAGGATACATCTTCTTATTCTTGTACGCAAAAAGTGAAAGTCTTGCAAGTGCCAACAAGAGGGCTTGAATCTCTGCCATCTGTTCAGTAAAATTACCTACGACTTCAGTGTGAGTTTGCAGTGCTTGAAAACCTACCATCTTCAAACACATCCCTGTACTGCAGCGCAAGTAGCAGAATGCTACGGTTTAGTACCACCTATAGGTTTTAACTAAAGAAACCATTTGCAATGTCTAACGTTTTTTATGCTCTTTACATACTAAGTTCATCATTAGGCCTTTACTGTGAGCATTTGGACCAACTTGTATGCATGTGTGTGAATTTGATGTTCCATAGTTCATTACTGCATGGTGTGATTTGTCAGATGTCTTTATAGACAAGGGACCATCAAGGCTCTGTAAATTAAGCAGGCAGGACCATTTGTAGATCACACTTTGCATCTGACTTTAATAGATAATGGCACTGTATTGAATGCACTTATGTAAAATCATACTGCCACATACCGTAGTAGTTGTACATTCATGATAGAGTGTAGTAATTGACAATCATAGCGATAACTTGTGATGCAGAATTAATGCATTGCACTACCTATTTCATTGTATCCAGATATAAGGTCATGATCTAGAGCAACATCTTGATTCAATAACTCTTCGCACCAAAATAACTGGAAGTAGTTAGTTCATTATTAAAGAGGTCCATATATTTTTAACCTCCTCTTCAAACAGGTATGGCCTCAGATGTCCTGTGCTTGTTACATGACCATAGCACTGCCAGAACGTGTCCACATCTATTTTCCCACTTAATTCACGAAGTAGCCTCATTATACAAATTTGCTTACCAATGGAACTAGTGCATGCAGAAATAATCAGTAATCATGTTATGACTGCTTTGGTATATATGGTTGTTGTGCACCTTTACATGACTCCACTATTATGGGTCCACAATATCAATGTTTAGTGTGTGCTTGAAGTGGACTTATTCTTTAAAACACTCAGGACAAACCATTCCACAGAGGATCATATAAAAAGTTGATATTTCTACCACTCCATTCATTACTACCAGATAATTACAAATGGTTATTTTTAACCATGTATGCTGAGCTGGACCACACCACTTTAAGAGCAAAGTGTTTTCATATTGTGGGAAAATGATTTTTGGTCATTGAAAATCCTACCTTGTGGTCTACATTTTACAGCAAGGGTCTTAGGGCCTAATTTACAAGAAAGTGCTGCAGCGCTGCACCACAAGCCCTCTGGCTGTGCCACGCTGCCGCACTTTTAAAGCACAGGGATGCAACATATTTACAATAATATGTTGCATTCCTGTGCTCTCCCCTGCGCTGGCGCACAATGGGCTGCCATGGTGCAAGGATGCCTGCATCACGGGGATGATTGTTTATGTGCAGGAAGGTTTCACTTCCTGCACATAAACAATCTGAAATGGTGTTTTTCAACTTCTATGTGTGCTGCATTAGCCTGGGGAGGCATAGCATTCAGACGCATTTCCTGGTTTACGATTTCTCGTAAATCTGGAAATGTGCCAGGTTCCATGGGTGTTGCGTGCGAACACCCACAGCAACACCCATGGAACGCCCCTTTCACACAAAGGGCTGCGGGTAAAGGGGCCATATTAACAAGAACAGGAATAGCAACGCAGGGGGGCTTTTCCTGTCCTTGTAAATATGGGGCAATAAATTGCGCCGCCGGTGCATCACAAAAAGTGACGCACCGGTGGCACAAGGGGCTTGTAAATAAGCCCCTTAAAGCTTATCCCTGGCAAAGTGTGACTTATTGGGCGATTGTGTTGCATAAGCGAAGAAATCACCACATACCACTATGCTCCACATCACCTATTAGGGCTATAAGCACTGTCAGCGATATAAAGGAAAATAGCCCTGACTTTTATAATAACCATAGGGCTAAGAGAGGTGGTAAAGTCATCATAAGCAACACCTTTAAATAGCAATAGTTTTGTTCAATAGTTAATTGAAAATGGAAATTTCAGAAAAGCATCCATCAATCAACTAAAAAGGTGTACCTATGTGAAGTTACATAGGTAAGAGCATTTTGCACACTGACACATTCACACATGGGCAAATATCTTGGTTTGCTTCTGCTGCCAATGTGTGAGGGAAGATATAATGTGGAATGCAGTTCTTAACTCCCAGAAGTATTTTGCAGATGGGCTCTCTCTTTCCCAAAATGGTAGTTGTTTCTCAGTGTCAGACTCCTAATGTCACAACTTGTCTTGTTTATTGCTACTGTGGATATGTTTCTATCACCTACAATATATCTCTTGGCTGCATAGGGTACAATATTTCAGGCTACTGTGTTAATGTTGTCGTAATGACCCTATCTACAATTTTGTATTCATGATTAATGCCCTGGTTGATTCTTGCTGATCCACTAATTACATAATCAGAGATTTGATGCACATGATCAGAACTGTCTGAGTCTTCGTAAGACCTAGAATGTCCTTGTAACATTATGTTCTAGTACGAATTAAAAAAACCTTCAATATATAAGAATTAGATTCAAAATCATAAAGGTTTATTCAAAGTTACGATCATTACAGACGGCAAAAAGTCTTTATTCAAATCATTGGGAATTAGTATTTATAATATGTCAAAATCAAATAATGCAAAAGGATCAACGTAAGGTCTAACTCCAAAGTAAGCAAACAGTCATAAGCAAAGTATAGCTCAGCAAGAGGACTGACATAGATTCTGCCTCCTAAGAAAGAGCCAAAAAGACTGGCACATTTCACAAAATCGCCATGGTTTATAGGGCTTTTGGCAGAAAATCTTCATACTCGACATGACGTGAAATTACATCATAGAGCTGGATTAACAAACATACATGTGAATTAACCAATGGCTGCTCAAATACACAAGATACATTAAATAGGTTGCATGTAGGTAACACCTACTTTGATGCATATTAATATGTTTTATATGCATAGGAAATGAAGGAAATATTAGGTTCAGAGCACAGGTGACTCTATCATTTGAGTTTAGGCAAAAAGCTTTAAATATTGCAAGGTACAGAAACATCCCAGGCACAACTTCCTTGTGGGGAGTCAAATTAATACATTTGTATTTGTATTAATAAACAGACACGGCGTAGAGAGCTTCTATTTTGTTTATTCATCTGATAGTGAAAAGCCCACAGAAACATGCATGTGGAGAGACTTGTCTTCTCACTCTTCAAAACACAAAAGAGAGGGAGAGTGTATGCCACCACACGTCCTCCCAAAGTAAAGACCTAGAACACATAAAGGTATGGTGGCTTCTATAACACTATTTTTATCAGTGTTATGGTACAAATCACTGATACCTAAATTAACAAGATTCTGGTGTGGGTAGGTGTAAGCCCATGTGGAGAAGAAAGACCAATCTTATTAGAAGAGTAAGCCTCACTCACATAATGTGACATGTTTCATCATAGGAAACCTCTTCCCACTCTGGTAGGACAATACCACCAGGACAGACTCAACCTCCTTGTAAACCCGATGGAAGGAGTTCTTAAATAAAAAAAATTCCTGAGCAAAACAGGGGGATCCAGATAAAGTTATTAGTGACTCCGGGTTTTCACCTTTATTAGTGGCGTCCTCCGGTGCATCTAAAACCAATTACATGATGGAATGAAAGCACAATGACTCACACCATCATCTTATCGCCCTATTTTAAGTCACCTATATCGGTCGGGACATTTTTCAAGGCTAAACATTGTAGAAGCCATCATGCCTTTATGTGTTTTGGGTGTGGAAAGACTTGTTCATGTAAAATAAAAGAGTGCATTTCTTTCTGAATATATGCCAATGCAATCTGACTGTGGGCTTGTCATGTTGACAGCAGCCTAGTTATAACTTCAGATCAGTGAGCTTGGATCACACTCTCACCTCCTGTAAGATATCGGGTATTAGTTGAAGTGGGTACCTGCCTCAAGTAATAACCACAACCCTTGCCAACCCTTATAAAGGTGAGCCCCACTACAGCCTCTAAATAAGCCTAAGCACAATCCCAAGGTATCTATGGAACTTAACAGACAGGTCTAACAAAGTAGCAATGTGTTAAATATTTATGCAGTAGCAAAAATCCCAAACCAATTTAGGAAAATAGAGAAAGCTTTGATAAATAAAATGGCACGAAAATGACAGAAATTCAATAAGGAAATTGGAGATATGTAGTTTTAAATTTTAAATATAAGTTGCAACCATGGTCATCTTGTTGTGCTTGATCAGTACCTAGGTACATGTAAAGGCTAACCACAATTGAGCACAGGTCAGATACAGAAATCAGGTTTGATCTGGACAGAATTTTTACTTTACGATTTAGTCTCCAATATGGAGGTCAAAACTCCTCAGCTGGGTAAGGCAGCAGACTTTTGCCGAAGAGTGCTCCACAACATTGGATTGCCACTGGGCGAGGTCCCAGTGAAGCTGTTGACCTTCGGCAGGAAAGCTTTGAGTGGGAGAAATTTGGTTTTTTTACCCAAAGGAAGATCCCTCACTGGCCCGATACTTATGACGCCTTCACTCTGTGACGAGTTCTACCTTTGACTTTAGTCACTTTTTTGGGCTCAATTTCTTCCAGCAGGGCAAGACAACAGCCACAGAGGGATCCACATGGCCGGATACCTTCTCCATGAGAGAGAGGTTTAGCAGGTTGGTCACAGTTCTCCAGAGGATCTTGAAGCAAAAAAGTTCCTAATTCCCAGGTTTCACAAGATGTTAGGAGAAGTACCGTTTGGCACCACCCATGGGTTCAGGACATTTGGGGGCATTACTTGTGGGTAAAAATGCACTAAAGCATAGGCCATCAGCAGGATCCAGGACAGGTCCAGTTCAAACTGGTCAGCTGGGCCATTGAAGAACAGCCTCTTGTAGTATGTTATGTCCCTGTCGCTTGAATAGGTCAGCTTTACAACCCTTGGAATTCATTTCTCTTTCCTGGGTACAAGGCGAAAAGCAGGTCTAGTCTTCTAGGCTCTTTTCAAGTCACAGTGAGGAGTTCCAGCTGTCGTCTGTTCTTCAACAGGTCCAGAAATGGTCTGAGGAGGGTACTGGGGATACCACATGTATACCTGGCACAGCCTGTGGCTTGGAGTAACTCCTGAGTAAATTCCCTGGAGTACCCTACGCATTTTCACAGCATTTCCTGGGTGCCCTACTGAAAACAATTCCAAAGTACCCCTCTCTACCTGAAAAAACAAGATGGCAGAACCTTTCTTCTTTTGTGCAGAGCTTCTGTGCCCACCCCAGAGGGTTGGCCATAGATATGACCAGGGTCCCCTCTGTGGTGATTCTAAATCAGATATGAAGGCAGCTCCTCTCCCATTAGTGCCTTGCTGACTGGGGGGGGGAACAAAGGAAAGGGGCAGGCCCAGGTGTTAGCTGCATCTGCCTGTGAGAGGGTAGGTCTCTTTGAAGTTAATCAAGTTAATGGGCCTATCCCACAGGCCATCCTGTCAGGGGAACAACAACACCTTCCCACATCCAATGCCTTTTGTCCCTCAGCTAGCAGTAAGTTCACACCTCATCAAGGGGGGCTTTGCAGCTGGCAGGTGACAGTTGGATCTCATGCATACAGGTCTCCAGAGGCTTTAGGAAAGGAAAAGGCAACTTTCTAAAAGTATCTTTTCCAAAATATTTATGAAACATTTTACTTCACCAGTGTCTTTTAATAAATATTTTTAAAAATCCAGGAATAAAATATGTAGTTGTTTCGTAGCCAGAGATAACATTATTACATTTAATATTGTATCCCAAAGCTTTTCTATTGAACAGCCAGCCTTGCTACGGTGAAAAAAGCTTTTGGTGGTTTTTCGCTGTAAGGATCTGTGACATTAACATTTTACATATCCCATGCTCCCTGC
>CAWUFW010025965.1:0-38345 GCA_963921515.1 Calotriton arnoldi | reverse complement strand
AAACATTGCATTGCATTGAATGTAAAACATTGAATGTAAAACATTGAATGACGACACCCAGCTGATCCTCTCCCTCACCAAAGACCCTCACACCGCCAAAGCCCACCTCCACGAAGGAATGAAGGCCGTCGCCGAATGGATGAGGACCAGCCGCCTGAAGCTGAACTCGGACAAGTCGGAGGTCCTCATCCTTGGTTCCAACCCTTCAGCCTGGGACGACTCCTGGTGGCCAACATCACTGGGAACAGCCCCGCCACCCACCGACCACGTACGCAACCTAGGGGTCATCCTCGGCCCCACCCTCTCCATGACTAAGCAGGTCAACGCCGTTTCCTCATCCTGCTTCAACATCCTCCGAATGCTCCGCAGGATCTTCAAGTGGATCCCCACCGAAACAAGAAAAACAGTCACCCAGGCCCTCGTCACCCAGCAGGCTGGACTACGGAAACGCCCTCTACGCAGGAACGACGGCTAAGCTCCTGGAGACGGCTGCAACGCATCCAGAACGCCTCTGCACGTCTTATCCTCGACATCCCCCGACGCAGCCACATCACACCCCACCTGAGGGACCTGCACTGGCTCCCTGTCAACAAGAGGATAACCTTCAAGCTCCTCACCCACGCACACAAAGCACTCCACAACTCCGGACCAGCCTACCTCAACAGACGACTCAGCTTCTACACCCCCCACCCGCCAGCTCCGCTCGACCAGCCTCGCCCTCGCCACAGTCCCCCCCATCCGGAAAACGACCGCCGGCGGCAGATCCTTCTCCCACCTCGCCGCCAAGACCTGGAACACCCTCCCCACCAACCTCCGACAGACCCAAGACCTACTGGCCTTCAGAAGACTCCTCAAGACCTGGCTCTTCGATCAGTAGCAGCACCACCCCACTCTTCCCCCAGCGCCTTGAGACCCTCGCGGGTATGTAGTGCGCTTTATAAGTGACATGATTGATTGATTGATTGATTGATTGAATGTACATGATGTTGCTGATGGGTGTCATGAAGTTGCTGTTGTGATACATTTTTGTTGCTAATGATTGATTTGGTGATGTGATGGACTCCATGTGGTCCATGGTATATGTGTCCTATTACGGTATGTATCCATGTCATCCTTTGCTGCAATTTGAGGGTGTCCTGGTCCCAATATTTTGGCACAGGGAGTGTCACCTTTTATTTGCAAATTCACATCTGTGGCTTGCACTGTTGCACATATGTTGGGCTTACACTTGTGCACATTCAGAATGTTCCTGACTGTGGGCACATCTCCACTGGACATGCAGGTTTGCGCATCAATGGTGAACAAGTCATCTGTGTCATCAGTGCAACTTGATATACATGTGTATTGAATATGTGCAGAGGACTTAAAAGACACTCCTGTACACAGGCTGATGTGACCGGAGCTTTCAGTGTGCTGTGATTATTGGCTCACTGACCAAGTTTTATGCTGACATGACAGGGCCCTGCACAGACAATGTTTGGCACACCTGACCTTCCGCAGGAGTGGAGTCACCTTATGGCAGTGTGTCATTCAGTGGAATTGCCTGGGCCCATGGTGTATGTTCTGTGAGCATGTCTCTGTGTGTTCCTTCCCTTCTTATACACAGCCTGTATTCCCTACAGATTTCCCTGTTTGTGATGCTTGCTAAGTTGTCCTGTGTTCATCCAACATCTTTGACCTGGGTTTTCGGGGATGTAGGTGCATGGCAAACTACTGGTCATTAGGGTGTCATCCCTAGCTGTGTTTGTTTTGAGGTCCTGGGATGTGGGCAGACGAACGTGGGACATATTCAGGATTCCCCAAGGCACTTCTGTGTTTCCACAAACAGGTAGTTTTCACTATGTGGTATCTGTCTGTGACTGGGTCACTTGTATGTGTGTGTGACTGCTCCCACTCCTCAGATTCGAAGCTGCAATGTTGGAAGGTGTCAACATGTGTTCTTTGTGGGTCTCCTTGGGTTCGTCATTGGTCTGGGACTGTGGCAGTGATCCCAATGATTCAGATACATTTCACATCATGCACATGTACCGCATACTGTGCAGTGTGGCAGACATTCACAAGGGTTGTTGACTGGCCATGTGTAGTGAGTTTGCGCACCTTAGATCCCCCCACCACCCTTGGGATTGTCATAGGTGCATGTGCAATGTCACCAGTCCATGTGGGCTTAGCTGATGCACATTGGTGCAGATCAAGGTGTGTGGTGTTAAGAGTGGCCAAATGTGAGTTGTGTCATGGCTAGGCACCTACCTACATTTTGGCCTTGGATTACAGGCCATGCCCAGTGATTTGTGTTTGTGTAAGTGTGATGGGAGTTGGTCTGTCAAGACACATGACCCAGTGTGCACAGGTGACTGTGCTCCACAGTATGGGCAACATCCAAATTTGTCATCACAGAGTCATTATCATACAGGCTACTGTCACCACAATGTAGGGTCCTTGAGGGTACTGATGGAGTGGGTCTGTCCCTTGCTGTGTTGGTTGCTGTTCCGCCCAGCTTGTGTCACATGACTCTGTTGTGATCCCACTCATCTAACACTGTCTGATTGCCCACAGAGGGGTACCCAATTGATGTGTTACCTTAGTATGGCACTGTGTACACATATGTGTCTTTGGAGTTCAGCACCCCCTCATGTGTTGTGTACCAGTCTGGGGACACTGACACACACACACATGTTGGGTTTGATATTCAGTGTGTGGCTGCCTGTTTCTGTTTGTGCATCTGCGCCAATACATTGGTATGGCTTTTGTGGGCCATTTGCTGGATGTTGTTTGGGGGTTTTTCCCTACTGTCCCTGGGTCTCCTACCTCATCAGTCTGCACATTCATTATGGTTGGTATGTCCCATTGCTGCCATGGTATGGGACTTGGTCACCTAACATCTACAGTCTCCACAGGATTCCTTAGTTTGTGTGTCTGTTCGTGCAGATATGTGTGTATGCATTGTGATGGTCACTTCTTACATTGTCTAATTGGACACTGAATGCATTGTCTGCCCCCATGGGCGATGCTTGTCTGCACATGGCAGAGGGTATTTTTTTCAGACACAACATATCTTTCCATCAACATATCTATGATTGTATGGCACACAACCACTACTTTGCCACTACATTGCTTGTGGTGTTCGGACCAGGATTCATACATGCTGGTTTGCAGATGCTGCTATTTTTATGACCACACTCACCTTTTGGTCACTGTAGTGAGGGGGGGGTTTAAACCCCATTACCACAATGTTCCTATAATGCTGGATCTTTGAACCCCACACTCACCTTTTGGTCACTGTAGTGTGGGGGGGGGGGTTAAACCCCATAACCGCAATGTTCCTGGGATGCAGGAGTTTTGAACCCCGCACTCACCTTTTGGTCACTGTAGTGAGGGGGGGGGGGGGGTTTAAATCCCATTACCACAATGTTCCTAAAATGCAGGATTTTTGAACCCCACACTCACCTTTTGGCCACTGTAGTGAGGGGGGGGGGTTTGAACCCCATTACCACAATGTTCCTGAAATGCTGGAGTCTTGCACCCCACACACACCTTTTGGTCAGTGCAGTTAGGGGGGGGGGTTTAAACCCCATTACCACAATCTTCCTGAAATGCTGGAGTCTTGCACCCCACACTCACCTTTTGGTCACTGCAGTTAGGGGCAGTTAGGGGGGGTTTAAACCCCATTACCACAATGTTCCTGAAATGCTGGAGTCTTGCACCCCACACTCACCTTTTTGTCACTGCAGTTAGGGGGGGTTAAGCCCCATTAGGACACTGTTACGGTAACTGCTTGGGGTTTAACCCTCACATTCACCTTTTGGTCGCAACTGTGATGGGAGTGACATTATGTTTTCCCTTTCAGTGTCACTGTTGCAGGCAGTTGACACACAATACACAATCTTGCCATGATGGTAGGGGGGGTGTTTTGTCTACAACCCCTATGTGTGGGACTGCTGGTGGTGATAGGCATCCACCCCCCTATGTGTGTGAGTACTGGTAGTGATAGGCATCCCCCACCATGAGTGGGGACCGCTGGTTGTGATGGGCATCCAGCCCCCTATGGGCTGGATAATGGTGGTAGTGATAGCCATCCCCCCGTATGAGTAGGGAGTACTGTTAGTTATAGGCATCCAGCCCCCTATGAGTAGGGAGTACTGTTAGTGATAGGCATCCACCCCCTATGAGTGAGGAGTACTGGTAGTGATAGGCATCCACCCCCCTATGTGTGAGTACTGGTAGTGATAGGCATCCACCCCCATGAGTGGAGACTGCTGGTTGTGATGGGCATCCAGCCCCCTATGAGTGGGGAGTACTAGTAGTGATAGGCAACCACCCCCCTATGTGTGTGAGTACTGGTAGTGATAGGCATGCACCCCCATGAGTGGGGACTGCTGGTTGTGATGGGCATCCAGCCCCCTATGAGTGGGGAGTACTGGTAGTGATAGGCATCCACCCCCGTATGTGTGTGAGTACTGGTAGTGATAGGCATCCCCCCCATGAGTGGGGACTGCTGGTTGTGATGGGCATCCAGCCCCCTATGGGCTGGATAATGGTGGGAGTGATAGCCATCCCCCCTCCTTATGAGTAGGGTGTACTGTTGGTGATAGGCATCCAGCCCCCTATGAGTGGGGAGTACTGGTAGTGATAGGCATCCACCCCCCTATGAGTGTGAGTACTGGTAGTGATAGGCATCCCCCCACATGAGTGGGTACTGCTGGTTGTGATGGGCATCCAGCCCCCTATGGGCTGGATAATGGTGGGAGTGATAGCCATCCCCCCTTATGAGTAGGGTGTACTGTTGGCGATAGGCATCCAGCCCCCTATG
This sequence comes from Calotriton arnoldi, assembly GCA_963921515.1. Taxonomy (NCBI): domain Eukaryota; kingdom Metazoa; phylum Chordata; class Amphibia; order Caudata; family Salamandridae; genus Calotriton; species Calotriton arnoldi. The sequence goes on along the minus strand of CAWUFW010025965.1, from coordinate 33,538 downwards.
AGTGGGGTGTACTGGTAGTGATAGGCATCCACCCCCCTATGTGTGTGAGTACTGGTAGTGATAGGCATCCACCCCCATGAGTGGGAACTGCTGGTTGTGATGGGCATCCAGCCCCCTATGAGTGGGGAGTACTGGTAGTGATAGGCATCCACCCCCCTATGTGTGTGAGTACTGGTAGTGATAGGCATCCACCCCCATGAGTGGGGAATGCTGGTTGTGATGGGCATCCAGCCCCCTATGAGTGGGGAGTACTGGTAGTGATAGGCATCCACCCCCCTATGTGTGTGAGTACTGGTAGTGATAGGCATCCCCCCCCATGAGTGGGGACTGCTGGTTGTGATGGGCATCCAGCCCCCTATGGGCTGGATAATGGTGGGAGTGATAGCCATCCCCTTCCTTATGAGTAGGGTGTACTGTTGGTGATAGGCATCCACCCCCTGTGAGTGGTGAGTACTGGTAGTGATAGGCATCCCCCTCCATGAGTAGGGACTGCTGGTGGGGATGGGCATCCACCCCCCTATCAGTGGGGAGTACTGGTAGTGATGGGCATCCACCCCCCTATGTGTGTGGGTACTGGTAGTGATAGGCATCCCCCCCCATGAGTGGGGACTGCTGGTTGTGATGGGCATCCAGCCCCCTATGGGCTGGATAATGGTGGGAGTGTTAGCCATCCCCCACCCCCTATGAGTAGGGTGTACTGTTAGTTATAGGCATCCAGCCCCCTATGAGTGAGGAGTACTGGTAGTGATAGGCATCCACCCCCTATGTGTGTGAGTACTGGTAGTGATAGGTATCCCCCATGAGTGGGGACTGCTGGTTGTGATGGGCATCCAGCCCCCATGGGCTGGATTATGGTGGGAGTGATAGCCATCCCCCCTTATGAGTAGGGTGTACTGTTCGTGATAGGCATCTACCCCTATGTGTAGGGAATGCTGGTAGTGATGGCCATCCAACACCTATGGGTTGGGCAATGCTGGTGGAGAGGGATATCCTCACCCTGTGTGTGTGTTGCATTTCGCTGGTTAGTGACGTTTGTTTATGTGGTGGGTGTCTGACTTACCGTCTGCGACGTACGCGTCGGTTCCTGTTATTGATCCTGTCATAGATGTACAGTACAGGGATGATCTGCGCAATCGGATTCATGGTTGGTTCGTCTCGTAGGAGTTGATCGTTGGTTCGTCTCATATGCGTTGATAGTTGGTCCGTCACGTAGCCGTTGATCGTGTTGTGGCGCGAATCGGACCTTACATACTGCTCTTCCGGATGTTGAGACGTGCTGGAGGTGGCGACACGTTCGGCGCGTAGGAAGTACGCATTGTACTTGGCCGGCCGGAAACTGCTGTGAGATAGCTTCCGTGCAACTCTATTCTGCGTTTTCGGATCCGGCTCGTACGGGAAATGTGGCTGGAATCGGAGCGTACGTGACGATCGGGATTTTGACACATTTGCGCATCGTACTTCATCGGCCGGACGGACCGGCTCCTGGAACGTGTCGGGCGAAAGGTAACGCTACGGACAGCTCTCGGAGGGCTGTCCGAGTGAGATCGGAATCGGCCCCTAAGTGTAATCCTACCAGTAGTTACTGGTTATCCTAACTGTGATGTTTATGACAGTGGCCCGATTGGCCAAGTGATTTATGTAATCCCTGTGAATTCATGACAAGTGACCTAATGTGTTTTTATGGATAATACAAAGGATATTTTTAAATAACCTTGTGTGGAGTCTCTTTTGTGGTGTGCCTAGTGTGTCACTGCTGTGTGAGTGTGTTCCGCAAACGCTTTACACATTGCCTCTGGGATAAGTCTGACTGCTCTGCCAAGCTACCAAGGGGGTGAGCAGGGGTTATCTTCATTGTGTAACTCCCTTGCCCGTCTAGAGTGGTGGGTTCTGCCTGGCTTAGGTGCATACCCTAGCAACCAGAAACCCCATTTCTAACAGTTATCATGCCAGTTGCCTACCCATTCAAACATCAGCAAGTGTCAACATGGTGAGGATTTGATCACAGCCATTGATAGGAGAATTGCACCTATACCAGAAACTCATACTTGCTAAGCTACCACCTCTTTGCTTAACCCAACTGACCATACCATTGGATTGAAATACATCTACATCAAACAACAGATTGTATATCAGCTTACACAACTAGAGTGGATACTCATAACTGGAATATGGTTTGCCAATAATGCAGGTAGCACCCTGCTTGAAGTAAAACTATTAGGATAAGAATCATCATGATAAACCACCCAAAGAAAAGGGCATAAAAGTATGGCTTACATTGAACTTTATAACTTCTTTGCATCTGAATGCTAATCTCTCATATTGAAATGTAGATCAAACCCCAAAAAGACCATCCTCCCCCTCGGAGAGCCACTTGCTCAACAAGTTTCTCCAACTTTGTCGCCACTATCAGTTACCTTTACCATCATTCTACGTGACTTTATCACATGGCTCGGGAAAAAACAGAGCCACCATTACTAAGAAAGCTAGAATCAGTAGTTTAAGCATTACAAATGGACTTTCATCCTATAGAAAAAAGTCAAATCCAACTTCAACTTGGCCTGCCAAATAGTTCACAAAGGAGCTCTCTTCCATCCTCTCCAGAACACAAGAGCGCATATGGAGACAAAAACATGTCATAGAAAGCCAACAATGATACACCCACCAAAGACACATCTACTAAGCAAAATTCAAGAAAGAAAATAATAAATATGTGTCACAACTCTGTTAAGAGAGCCACGGGGCAAGTGGGAGCTAATGGGCTCAACCGTGGGGATTGAGGTCTTTTACTCCTGATGACCCCTGGCCCACTCTATTATGGATCCCAAGCAACTGTGCAAGGAACCCCTTTAGCCCTTGACTGTCAGCGTTGAGCAGTCTGAGGGTTCTCAGAGAGAGGTAGAAACAGGGGGGTGAACACAGGCTCACAACTCGAAATACGTACAATAGTAGCCATAAATGATTATCCAGTCTAATACTTGGTTTTATGGAAAAAGGAGAATTTTTTATACCAACACAAAGTAGAATACGACATGCACAAACAATACATACAGTCTCCTAAGGTGGGGGCTCTAGTGTTTCAATAGGCGGGTTCCTGATTTCTACTCCATTCTCGCTAGCGGTAGTGTTTTTTTCCCGTTCACTATAGGGGGCATTCAGGTTAAATCCCACTGGTAGTCTAAGTCTCAGGAATCCCACTCTGACTAACCAAAGTCAAAATGTTCCAGTGCCAAAGCGCTATCTGGCAGGCAAGTAATCCTGGGCCCTTCAGGCCCGTTAATCAGGCTTACCCACACTAGCAGGACCTGCATGACCGGAGTCTCCTAGTGTGCCTCCCTCACAGGCGCTACAGCAGCTGTCTCCTGTGAGTACCGCACACGAGGCCCTGCAGGGGCAACGGTCTAGTGTCCTTGAGTTCCATACATGCAGGCCTGCAGGGTCAATGACCGGGGGTCCTCAAGGCTCCTTCAGTGCTGGTGTTGGAATAAAATGTTTTCGCATGTATTGTTCTATGTTAAGTTAGCATTTGCGGCACCATTTTATGTGTGGCCGCCATCTTGTGCCATGATCGAAACTAATTTCTCTCTGTCCCTGCTGAAAGGAGCTGCAATAGTTTTTTGTTTTCTCCAAGGTTGGTCCTTGCTGTACTAATGAATGCCCTGTCTTATTAGCGCATACCTTTCTCACTAGATAGGCATGCTCCCACCCTTAGAGTGGCGGGCACAGGCAGAATGACCTTGAAAGTAAGATAGCATGTGCCCGGTCTCAGGATCGAAACTCATCTTCTGTACCTTCTTTGTCTAGCTGGTCCCGACTGGAAATTTCCAGTCTGGGCGTGTCTTTATTGGTTGTGAATTGTACATAATGTATCACCATGCTTGCTGAAGTCAGTCCCTCTGCAGAAATCTCAGGAGGCTGGTCAGGCTGGACTCCGCTCGAGTGTACCTGAATAAAATATACTTGGTTTGTATTCTCTACTGTTTGACCGACTCGTCATTGGTATGGAAGGCTGAGAGGTGATCGCAAGTGACCCGGGTGACCTTAATCAGGTAATTTCCTTCATTGGTAAGTTTCCTTGGATCCTCCCCACAGGTGGGGGTGAGGGGCAAAAGGGGTTGAATTCAATGCTCCTGGTGCAAATTCTCAAAAGGAGCTTGGGTCCACTTGGGTCACCATTGCAGCCTCTTCCTTTCAGCAACAGTCTGGACCAGACCTCGCCCCTTGCCTGTTTTCTGTGGGGCCAATGGACCTATGGACACACCCTTCTCACTCCGCAGACAGCTTATGGCCAGATCGGCAAGGCAGTAATCTTCATGGCGGCCCCACCTGGCATTAGGGGTCGCCAACTTCCCTCTGCACATGGGTTACAACCTAATGAGTGGAGAAGCCGTCTCCTCACTTCAAAGATCCGATTGTCAGGATCCCCCACTAAACCTTGCTCCCTCCAGCTCTCTCCTCTTACTCACAGAGCATACTGGTCTTGGCAAGCAGGCAAGTACTGACACTCTAGGCTTCAGGGGTAGGTGGTCTTGGAAGCCCTGGGTGATCTCCCCTCACCAATCTGAGCATCTGGCAGGCCTTAGCCTCCAGCTCTTGTCACAAGCAGAATTCTTCCACAGCCTCTCTTTCTCACACAGCCCAACTGGCTACTTGACAGTTCACCATTTTGGGGGCCTCAAGCTCCCCTTCTTAAAGACATTTCCAGACACCAAATGTGATTCAAGGTCGGAGTCTTTGAAGTTTATGTTGGAGGTCTGCTTCCCTTTGAAGTGCCCTCTCCTCTATCATGCCCTTCCTCGAGAAAGCAGTCTGTCACAGCAGCAGCAACTCCAAAGCTGATAGCTCCTCAGCACAGGCGCTGGGAGTGAGTAGATGTTCACCCCTGGATGCCAGCCACAGTGATATGTGTATCAAAAGGTTACCCCAGGGCCTCAGCTGTACTCTTAATGATTCTCTTATTAACCCAATCTCTTTCCCTCCCCACTGGTAACATGCAAAATAACCTTGCTTCTACATTTATTAAATGTTGTCCAAAGAAAGCAATATTGGTGGCACAAACTCTACAAATTACCGACTAACTGCAAACAAATGCTGCTTGGCCAAAGAGATAGGTAAGGGATTCAACAATCTGCAATGAACAAGTGAGCTGCTGCCACTGCAGAGGGGCTAAACATATCCAAATCTAAACTCTGGATACGCTAAGGAGACACAGTGATTCTAGCTGGGCTGCTTTGATTCTCCAAGACCTCTGTGCATTCAAACTGCTCCATCATCCTTCTCTACTAACCACACTGCAGTATGTTGGTATTCATGGCAGGGGCTTAAACTGTGTAGCCCTCTTCTTGGCATACTGTAACCACTTAATCTCCTAATCCCCACGGACGCCCCCTCCTATTAAATGCCTACATTAACCCTCCACCTAGACTGATTTAATCATTTGGTCTAGATTGCTTCAATTACACAAATGACATACAGAGCACCTCAGGTTCCAGAACTTTAATGACACCATGCCCTCAAGGTTAGGACCGAGCTGGATCCCAGACTAAAAAGAAATCGTGAGATGTCGAAACTGGCCACTGCAAAATCGAGCCCAGCCTGGCCTGCAAATTTAGGAAAGACATTCCCCTCAACAGACACAGTAAAATGTCCTGGAATCCTCCTAGATGCAGACCTAAGGATGAACCCCTATTCTAGTTTCCCTTGTCCTGCTCACTGCTTGCCTTCTTCTTTCTCCTTTTCATTATAAGGAAAGGGTTTATCTTGGAGCACAGAAATTCCTCCTAAACAGAATGCAACAAGCCCAAAGCTCAGCACCCAGATTGCTGCTACATCTCAAACTGTGAGATCACTTTACCCTAGACATCTTGACAGGGCAGTGACTTTCAGCTTCACACCACATCATTTTAAGACACTGTGTATAGCACCCCAAGCACTCAAAGGAACTGGACTTAGCCTCTTCCAGCAAAGCTTTGACTCTCTCACTGCCTGTTAGAACTGGGGGTCTCTAGTTGGCAATGGTATGCACCTTTGTCCAAATAGGGACCCTTGCTTCTAAGTCAGGGAAAGGGGATTACACACCTGGATAACCCCTGCTCACCCCCTTGGTAGCTTGGCACGAGCAGGCAGGCTTATCTAAGAGGGAGTGTGTTAAGCATTTGTGAACACATACAGTAATACAGTGAAAACACTACAGATGGACACCACACAGGTTTTATAAAAATAAGTATTCTTTATATAGATTTATCACAAGACCACAAACGACAAAAATCCACAATACTGTAATCAATAATACTTCAAGATGGTAGAAATGGTTTAAAAATAGGTTCTTCACTTAAAAGCAGTCTTTAGCAACAAATAACCCCAACTGGAGTTATCACGACGTCGAGGTCAAAGAAATCCCAAAGTACAGCGCCGACCGCGAGGTGCGCGGCGTCGGGCCCGGAGTCGAAACAGACCCACAAAGAACAGTACCTTGGAAAAGCGAAAACAAAGACAGCTCACGGCGTCGGGGAGGTGCGACGTCGTTGGCGCGTTGCGGCGTCGGTTCCTTGCTTCGGAGGAGATGATGCATCGGGACCTGGATGCTTGTGCAGGCAGGGGAGGCGTCGGTTCCGGACCGGAGAGGAGGTGACGTCATGATGGCGCCGAGGCCACGGTTCCGTACGATGTCACGATGTCGATAGATTCTTGACCACCCACGTCGACGATCGGCTCCGCGATGATGTCAGCTTTGGAGTCGATGCGGCACAGCAGCAGGCATCGGGCCGGCATCGGAAGTCGGAGCAGCGCTCACGGCTATAGCAGGCTTACGATGTCGCTCGCTGGCGTCGAGGTGGCACGGCGGTCGGCGTCGAGTCTTCGTTGCAAGTCGGAGCAGCGCTCACGGCTTCGATGCAGGAGACGGCGTCGGTGTTGCAAATTCCTTCTGTAGCACCAGAACAGCAAGTTCCAGATGCAGGCAAACAGAAGGGGGTGAAGTCTGGTATCCCTGAGACTTCGGTCAGGAGGCAAGCTCAAATCAAGCCCTTGGAGTAATATTCTGCAAGATGATGAAAGTTCTTTAAAAGTTCCTTCTCCTTTCCTTGGCAATGAAGAAACCACTGCAGGCCAACCCAGCAAACAGCACACTTGGCAGAGGGGCAGTCCAACTCCTGCAGCTTCCTTGGTTCTTCTCCTTGGCAAAAGGGTCGTCTTGTTGTTCCAGAAGTGATCTAAAGTTCTTGGGTCTGGGTCCCAATATTTATACTACTTTTCTCTTTGTTCTCTAAAGGCAGAGAGGCCTTTGCCTAGTCAAAACCAGTTCTGGTCAGTCTTGGAGCACTTTGTTGACAAGACTCCTTCTTTCCTTTCACAGTGTAGGCCAGGGACATCAGACACAACACAGGAGGTGGAGCCAGCATTGTGGAGGGAAGGCACAGCCCTATTCCAGGTCCCAGGTGCAACTCCTCCCTCCTATCTGCATGCAGATCTCTCTATTCAGCCCTGTGCTGACTCACCCTGTCTCCAGGCAGCCCCCAGCCCTGTCACTCAAACTCCAGACAAGGAATACACAACCTAGCAGAGGCAGGCTTGGATAGTTAGGCAAGAAAATACCCACTTTCTAAAGTGGTATTTTCAAACACAGAATGTTAAAACCAACTTCACTAAAAGATGTATTTTATCATTCTGAGTTCAGGCATACTAAACTCGAATTTCTACCTGGTTCCCTGAGTAAGTTAGGATTATAAAATGTAATAATCTAACTGCCCATTCTGGCCTATGGGGAACAGGTAGCCTTGCAATAGTGAAAGGCAGGAAAATGGCTGTAATTCACTATTAGGACATGCCACACACATCAGGGCAGGTCCTACCTTTTACTTACAATGCACCCTGCCCTAGGGCCTACCTTAGGGGTGACTAATATGCAGAAAAGGGAAGGTTTAGGGACTGGTAAGTGGGTGCACTTGCCAAGTCGACATGGCAATCAGACTGCACACAGGCTCTGCAATGGCAGGCCTGAGACACACTTTACAAGCTGCTTCTGTGGTTGGCACAACCAGTGCTGCAAGCCCACCAGCAGCATTTGATTTACAAGCCCTGGGCACACCTGGTGCACTATACTAGGGTCTGACAAGTAAATCAAATGATCCAATCATGGAGTCACTAATCAATACATCACTTTACCATAGGGAGCACTTGCACTGTGGCACTGAATAGCAGTGGCACAGTGCCCAAAGCATCTAAAACCAGCAAACAGATCAAAAACAGAGGAGGCAATCAGAAAAAATGGAAGGGAGACTCACGCCAATGATACCAGGTCTAACACGTGTCCCCTCCAGCTGAAATGTGGTGAGAACTACCCTTCCCCTAGGGAGTCCTCTTCACTAAAGGCGGAAAAATCTGGACAGACCATCAGCATTGGCGTGTACTGTACCAGGGCGGTGTTCCACCGTGGAAGTCCACTACCTTGTAGGGAAATGGACCAGCTCAACAACTTTGGGTTCTCACCCCTCATCTGCATCAGCCATCTGAGGGGCCTGTGGTCGGTCTGAACCAGGAAGTGAGTCCCAAACAAGTATGGTCTCAGCTTCTTCAGTGCCCAGACCACAGCAAATGCCTCACGCTCAATTGCACTCCACCTCTGTTCCCGTGGAAGTAACCTCCTACTGATGAAGGCTACAGGTTGGTCTAGGCCTTCCTCATTAATCTGTGATAGAACAGCCCCCACACCATGCTCTGAAGCGTCTGTTTGAACAATGAATTCTTTTGCGAAGTTGGGCACCTGAAGCACGGGTACAGGGGTGGGAGCACACCGCGTCACCTCCCAGCAAGGTTCGCCCCTGGCATTCTGGTTAATGCAGTCTCTTGTTGCTTGCTTTGCTCTAGTATTCAGAGTGTTTCGCAGAGTTGGCGCAGATAGTGCTGATCTCTAGACACGTGTTTCTGGTTCTTTAACCGTCATCAGTAGAGATTAGAACTTCAGATTTGGGGTTTGCTGAGTAGGCTGCCAAACATTGCATCAGGTCAAGTACCTTCACTGGCGCGCGGGTGCTTCTTCCACGAGCTCGTCAGCTCAATGACTCACGGGAGTACTTTTAAACAGGAACAGGGGTGGGAGCACACCGTGTCACCTCCCAGCAAGGGTTCGCCCCTGGCATTCTGGTTAATGCAGTCTCTTGTTGCTTGCTTTGCTCTAGTATTCAGAGTGTTTCGCCAGAGTTGGCGCAGATAGTGCTGATCTCTAGACACGTGTTTCTGGTTCTTTAACCGTCATCAGTAGAGATTAAGACTTCAGATTTAGGGTTTGCTGAGTAGGCTGCCAAACATTGCATCAGGTCAAGTACCTCTCACTGCCGCGCGGGTGCTTCTTCCACGAGCTCGTCAGCTCAATGACTCACGGGAGTACTTTTAAACAGGAACAGGGGTGGGAGCACACCGCGTCACCTCCCAGCAAGGTTCGCCCCTGGCATTCTGGTTAATGCAGTCTCTTGTTTGCTTGCTTTGCTCTAGTATTCAGAGTGTTTCGCCCAGAGTTGGCGCAGATAGTGCTGATCTCTAGACACGTGTTTCTGGTTCTTTAACTTGCGTCATCAGTAGAGATTAAGACTTCAGATTTGGGGTTTGCTGAGTAGGCTGCCAAACATTGCATCCAATGTTTGGCAGCCTACTCAGCAAACCCCAAATCTGAAGTCTTAATCTCTACTGATGACGGTTAAAGAACCAGAAACACGTGTCTAGAGATCAGCACTATCTGCGCCAACTCTGGCGAAACACTCTGAATACTAGAGCAAAGCAAGCAACAAGAGACTGCATTAACCAGAATGCCAGGCGGCGGCTCTGCTGGGAGGTGAGCTGTGTGCTCCCACCCCTGTTCCTGCTTAAAAGTACTCCCGGTGATTGAGCTGACGAGCTCATGGAAGAGCACCCGCACGCCAGTGGAGGTACTGACCTGATGCAATGTTTGGCAGCCTACTCAGCAAACCCCAAATCTGAAGTCTTAATCTCTACTGATGACGGTTAAAGAACCAGAACACGTGTCTAGAGATCAGCACTATCTGCGCCAACTCTGGCGAAACACTCTGAATACTAGAGCAAAGCAAGCAACAAGAGACTGCATTAACCAGAATGCCAGGGGCGAACCTTGCTGGGAGGAAGCGGTGTGCTCCCACCCCTGTTCCTGTTTAAAAGTACTCCCGTGAGTCATTGAGCTGACGAGCTCGTGGAAGAAGCACCCGCGCGCAGTGAGAGGTACTTGACCTGATGCAATGTTTGGCAGCCTACTCAGCAAACCCCAAATCTGAAGTCTTAATCTCTACTGATGACGGTTAAAGAACCAGAAACACGTGTCTAGAGATCAGCACTATCTGCGCCAACTCTGGCGAAACACTCTGAATACTAGAGCAAAGCAAGCAACAAGAGACTGCATTAACCAGAATGCCAGGGGCGAACCTTGCTGGGAGGTGAAGCGGTGTGCTCCCACCCCTGTTCCTGTTTAAAAGTACTCCCGTGAGTCATTGAGCTGACGAGCTCGTGGAAGAAGCACCCGCGCGCCAGTGAGAGGTACTTGACCTGATGCAATGTTTGGCAGCCTACTCAGCAAACCCCAAATCTGAAGTCTTAATCTCTACTGATGACGGTTAAAGAACCAGAAACACGTGTCTAGAGATCAGCACTATCTGCGCCAACTCTGGCGAAACACTCTGAATACTAGAGCAAAGCAAGCAACAAGAGACTGCATTAACCAGAATGCCAGGGGCGAACCTTGCTGGGAGGTGAAGCGGTGTGCTCCCACCCCTGTTCCTGTTTAAAAGTACTCCCGTGAGTCATTGAGCTGACGAGCTCGTGGAAGAAGCACCCGCGCGCCAGTGAGAGGTACTTGACCTGATGCAATGTTTGGCAGCCTACTCAGCAAACCCCAAATCTGAAGTCTTAATCTCTACTGATGACGGTTAAAGAACCAGAAACACGTGTCTAGAGATCAGCACTATCTGCGCCAACTCTGGCGAAACACTCTGAATACTAGAGCAAAGCAAGCAACAAGAGACTGCATTAACCAGAATGCCAGGGGCGAACCTTGCTGGGAGGTGAAGCGGTGTGCTCCCACCCCTGTTCCTGTTTAAAAGTACTCCCGTGAGTCATTGAGCTGACGAGCTCGTGGAAGAAGCACCCGCGCGCCAGTGAGAGGTACTTGACCTGATGCAATGTTTGGCAGCCTACTCAGCAAACCCCAAATCTGAAGTCTTAATCTCTACTGATGACGGTTAAAGAACCAGAAACACGTGTCTAGAGATCAGCACTATCTGCGCCAACTCTGGCGAAACACTCTGAATACTAGAGCAAAGCAAGCAACAAGAGACTGCATTAACCAGAATGCCAGGGGCGAACCTTGCTGGGAGGTGAAGCGGTGTGCTCCCACCCCTGTTCCTGTTTAAAAGTACTCCCGTGAGTCATTGAGCTGACGAGCTCGTGGAAGAAGCACCCGCGCGCCAGTGAGAGGTACTTGACCTGATGCAATGTTTGGCAGCCTACTCAGCAAACCCCAAATCTGAAGTCTTAATCTCTACTGATGACGGTTAAAGAACCAGAAACACGTGTCTAGAGATCAGCACTATCTGCGCCAACTCTGGCGAAACACTCTGAATACTAGAGCAAAGCAAGCAACAAGAGACTGCATTAACCAGAATGCCAGGGGCGAACCTTGCTGGGAGGTGAAGCGGTGTGCTCCCACCCCTGTTCCTGTTTAAAAGTACTCCCGTGAGTCATTGAGCTGACGAGCTCGTGGAAGAAGCACCCGCGCGCCAGTGAGAGGTACTTGACCTGATGCAATGTTTGGCAGCCTACTCAGCAAACCCCAAATCTGAAGTCTTAATCTCTACTGATGACGGTTAAAGAACCAGAAACACGTGTCTAGAGATCAGCACTATCTGCGCCAACTCTGGCGAAACACTCTGAATACTAGAGCAAAGCAAGCAACAAGAGACTGCATTAACCAGAATGCCAGGGGCGAACCTTGCTGGGAGGTGAAGCGGTGTGCTCCCACCCCTGTTCCTGTTTAAAAGTACTCCCGTGAGTCATTGAGCTGACGAGCTCGTGGAAGAAGCACCCGCGCGCCAGTGAGAGGTACTTGACCTGATGCAATGTTTGGCAGCCTACTCAGCAAACCCCAAATCTGAAGTCTTAATCTCTACTGATGACGGTTAAAGAACCAGAAACACGTGTCTAGAGATCAGCACTATCTGCGCCAACTCTGGCGAAACACTCTGAATACTAGAGCAAAGCAAGCAACAAGAGACTGCATTAACCAGAATGCCAGGGGCGAACCTTGCTGGGAGGTGAAGCGGTGTGCTCCCACCCCTGTTCCTGTTTAAAAGTACTCCCGTGAGTCATTGAGCTGACGAGCTCGTGGAAGAAGCACCCGCGCGCCAGTGAGAGGTACTTGACCTGATGCAATGTTTGGCAGCCTACTCAGCAAACCCCAAATCTGAAGTCTTAATCTCTACTGATGACGGTTAAAGAACCAGAAACACGTGTCTAGAGATCAGCACTATCTGCGCCAACTCTGGCGAAACACTCTGAATACTAGAGCAAAGCAAGCAACAAGAGACTGCATTAACCAGAATGCCAGGGGCGAACCTTGCTGGGAGGTGAAGCGGTGTGCTCCCACCCCTGTTCCTGTTTAAAAGTACTCCCGTGAGTCATTGAGCTGACGAGCTCGTGGAAGAAGCACCCGCGCGCCAGTGAGAGGTACTTGACCTGATGCAATGTTTGGCAGCCTACTCAGCAAACCCCAAATCTGAAGTCTTAATCTCTACTGATGACGGTTAAAGAACCAGAAACACGTGTCTAGAGATCAGCACTATCTGCGCCAACTCTGGCGAAACACTCTGAATACTAGAGCAAAGCAAGCAACAAGAGACTGCATTAACCAGAATGCCAGGGGCGAACCTTGCTGGGAGGTGAAGCGGTGTGCTCCCACCCCTGTTCCTGTTTAAAAGTACTCCCGTGAGTCATTGAGCTGACGAGCTCGTGGAAGAAGCACCCGCGCGCCAGTGAGAGGTACTTGACCTGATGCAATGTTTGGCAGCCTACTCAGCAAACCCCAAATCTGAAGTCTTAATCTCTACTGATGACGGTTAAAGAACCAGAAACACGTGTCTAGAGATCAGCACTATCTGCGCCAACTCTGGCGAAACACTCTGAATACTAGAGCAAAGCAAGCAACAAGAGACTGCATTAACCAGAATGCCAGGGGCGAACCTTGCTGGGAGGTGAAGCGGTGTGCTCCCACCCCTGTTCCTGTTTAAAAGTACTCCCGTGAGTCATTGAGCTGACGAGCTCGTGGAAGAAGCACCCGCGCGCCAGTGAGAGGTACTTGACCTGATGCAATGTTTGGCAGCCTACTCAGCAAACCCCAAATCTGAAGTCTTAATCTCTACTGATGACGGTTAAAGAACCAGAAACACGTGTCTAGAGATCAGCACTATCTGCGCCAACTCTGGCGAAACACTCTGAATACTAGAGCAAAGCAAGCAACAAGAGACTGCATTAACCAGAATGCCAGGGGCGAACCTTGCTGGGAGGTGAAGCGGTGTGCTCCCACCCCTGTTCCTGTTTAAAAGTACTCCCGTGAGTCATTGAGCTGACGAGCTCGTGGAAGAAGCACCCGCGCGCCAGTGAGAGGTACTTGACCTGATGCAATGTTTGGCAGCCTACTCAGCAAACCCCAAATCTGAAGTCTTAATCTCTACTGATGACGGTTAAAGAACCAGAAACACGTGTCTAGAGATCAGCACTATCTGCGCCAACTCTGGCGAAACACTCTGAATACTAGAGCAAAGCAAGCAACAAGAGACTGCATTAACCAGAATGCCAGGGGCGAACCTTGCTGGGAGGTGAAGCGGTGTGCTCCCACCCCTGTTCCTGTTTAAAAGTACTCCCGTGAGTCATTGAGCTGACGAGCTCGTGGAAGAAGCACCCGCGCGCCAGTGAGAGGTACTTGACCTGATGCAATGTTTGGCAGCCTACTCAGCAAACCCCAAATCTGAAGTCTTAATCTCTACTGATGACGGTTAAAGAACCAGAAACACGTGTCTAGAGATCAGCACTATCTGCGCCAACTCTGGCGAAACACTCTGAATACTAGAGCAAAGCAAGCAACAAGAGACTGCATTAACCAGAATGCCAGGGGCGAACCTTGCTGGGAGGTGAAGCGGTGTGCTCCCACCCCTGTTCCTGTTTAAAAGTACTCCCGTGAGTCATTGAGCTGACGAGCTCGTGGAAGAAGCACCCGCGCGCCAGTGAGAGGTACTTGACCTGATGCAATGTTTGGCAGCCTACTCAGCAAACCCCAAATCTGAAGTCTTAATCTCTACTGATGACGGTTAAAGAACCAGAAACACGTGTCTAGAGATCAGCACTATCTGCGCCAACTCTGGCGAAACACTCTGAATACTAGAGCAAAGCAAGCAACAAGAGACTGCATTAACCAGAATGCCAGGGGCGAACCTTGCTGGGAGGTGAAGCGGTGTGCTCCCACCCCTGTTCCTGTTTAAAAGTACTCCCGTGAGTCATTGAGCTGACGAGCTCGTGGAAGAAGCACCCGCGCGCCAGTGAGAGGTACTTGACCTGATGCAATGTTTGGCAGCCTACTCAGCAAACCCCAAATCTGAAGTCTTAATCTCTACTGATGACGGTTAAAGAACCAGAAACACGTGTCTAGAGATCAGCACTATCTGCGCCAACTCTGGCGAAACACTCTGAATACTAGAGCAAAGCAAGCAACAAGAGACTGCATTAACCAGAATGCCAGGGGCGAACCTTGCTGGGAGGTGAAGCGGTGTGCTCCCACCCCTGTTCCTGTTTAAAAGTACTCCCGTGAGTCATTGAGCTGACGAGCTCGTGGAAGAAGCACCCGCGCGCCAGTGAGAGGTACTTGACCTGATGCAATGTTTGGCAGCCTACTCAGCAAACCCCAAATCTGAAGTCTTAATCTCTACTGATGACGGTTAAAGAACCAGAAACACGTGTCTAGAGATCAGCACTATCTGCGCCAACTCTGGCGAAACACTCTGAATACTAGAGCAAAGCAAGCAACAAGAGACTGCATTAACCAGAATGCCAGGGGCGAACCTTGCTGGGAGGTGAAGCGGTGTGCTCCCACCCCTGTTCCTGTTTAAAAGTACTCCCGTGAGTCATTGAGCTGACGAGCTCGTGGAAGAAGCACCCGCGCGCCAGTGAGAGGTACTTGACCTGATGCAATGTTTGGCAGCCTACTCAGCAAACCCCAAATCTGAAGTCTTAATCTCTACTGATGACGGTTAAAGAACCAGAAACACGTGTCTAGAGATCAGCACTATCTGCGCCAACTCTGGCGAAACACTCTGAATACTAGAGCAAAGCAAGCAACAAGAGACTGCATTAACCAGAATGCCAGGGGCGAACCTTGCTGGGAGGTGAAGCGGTGTGCTCCCACCCCTGTTCCTGTTTAAAAGTACTCCCGTGAGTCATTGAGCTGACGAGCTCGTGGAAGAAGCACCCGCGCGCCAGTGAGAGGTACTTGACCTGATGCAATGTTTGGCAGCCTACTCAGCAAACCCCAAATCTGAAGTCTTAATCTCTACTGATGACGGTTAAAGAACCAGAAACACGTGTCTAGAGATCAGCACTATCTGCGCCAACTCTGGCGAAACACTCTGAATACTAGAGCAAAGCAAGCAACAAGAGACTGCATTAACCAGAATGCCAGGGGCGAACCTTGCTGGGAGGTGAAGCGGTGTGCTCCCACCCCTGTTCCTGTTTAAAAGTACTCCCGTGAGTCATTGAGCTGACGAGCTCGTGGAAGAAGCACCCGCGCGCCAGTGAGAGGTACTTGACCTGATGCAATGTTTGGCAGCCTACTCAGCAAACCCCAAATCTGAAGTCTTAATCTCTACTGATGACGGTTAAAGAACCAGAAACACGTGTCTAGAGATCAGCACTATCTGCGCCAACTCTGGCGAAACACTCTGAATACTAGAGCAAAGCAAGCAACAAGAGACTGCATTAACCAGAATGCCAGGGGCGAACCTTGCTGGGAGGTGAAGCGGTGTGCTCCCACCCCTGTTCCTGTTTAAAAGTACTCCCGTGAGTCATTGAGCTGACGAGCTCGTGGAAGAAGCACCCGCGCGCCAGTGAGAGGTACTTGACCTGATGCAATGTTTGGCAGCCTACTCAGCAAACCCCAAATCTGAAGTCTTAATCTCTACTGATGACGGTTAAAGAACCAGAAACACGTGTCTAGAGATCAGCACTATCTGCGCCAACTCTGGCGAAACACTCTGAATACTAGAGCAAAGCAAGCAACAAGAGACTGCATTAACCAGAATGCCAGGGGCGAACCTTGCTGGGAGGTGAAGCGGTGTGCTCCCACCCCTGTTCCTGTTTAAAAGTACTCCCGTGAGTCATTGAGCTGACGAGCTCGTGGAAGAAGCACCCGCGCGCCAGTGAGAGGTACTTGACCTGATGCAATGTTTGGCAGCCTACTCAGCAAACCCCAAATCTGAAGTCTTAATCTCTACTGATGACGGTTAAAGAACCAGAAACACGTGTCTAGAGATCAGCACTATCTGCGCCAACTCTGGCGAAACACTCTGAATACTAGAGCAAAGCAAGCAACAAGAGACTGCATTAACCAGAATGCCAGGGGCGAACCTTGCTGGGAGGTGAAGCGGTGTGCTCCCACCCCTGTTCCTGTTTAAAAGTACTCCCGTGAGTCATTGAGCTGACGAGCTCGTGGAAGAAGCACCCGCGCGCCAGTGAGAGGTACTTGACCTGATGCAATGTTTGGCAGCCTACTCAGCAAACCCCAAATCTGAAGTCTTAATCTCTACTGATGACGGTTAAAGAACCAGAAACACGTGTCTAGAGATCAGCACTATCTGCGCCAACTCTGGCGAAACACTCTGAATACTAGAGCAAAGCAAGCAACAAGAGACTGCATTAACCAGAATGCCAGGGGCGAACCTTGCTGGGAGGTGAAGCGGTGTGCTCCCACCCCTGTTCCTGTTTAAAAGTACTCCCGTGAGTCATTGAGCTGACGAGCTCGTGGAAGAAGCACCCGCGCGCCAGTGAGAGGTACTTGACCTGATGCAATGTTTGGCAGCCTACTCAGCAAACCCCAAATCTGAAGTCTTAATCTCTACTGATGACGGTTAAAGAACCAGAAACACGTGTCTAGAGATCAGCACTATCTGCGCCAACTCTGGCGAAACACTCTGAATACTAGAGCAAAGCAAGCAACAAGAGACTGCATTAACCAGAATGCCAGGGGCGAACCTTGCTGGGAGGTGAAGCGGTGTGCTCCCACCCCTGTTCCTGTTTAAAAGTACTCCCGTGAGTCATTGAGCTGACGAGCTCGT
Source organism: Calotriton arnoldi (assembly GCA_963921515.1). Lineage (NCBI taxonomy): Eukaryota > Metazoa > Chordata > Amphibia > Caudata > Salamandridae > Calotriton > Calotriton arnoldi. The sequence goes on along the minus strand of CAWUFW010025965.1, from coordinate 16,166 downwards.
GGAAGAAGCACCCGCGCGCCAGTGAGAGGTACTTGACCTGATGCAATGTTTGGCAGCCTACTCAGCAAACCCCAAATCTGAAGTCTTAATCTCTACTGATGACGGTTAAAGAACCAGAAACACGTGTCTAGAGATCAGCACTATCTGCGCCAACTCTGGCGAAACACTCTGAATACTAGAGCAAAGCAAGCAACAAGAGACTGCATTAACCAGAATGCCAGGGGCGAACCTTGCTGGGAGGTGAAGCGGTGTGCTCCCACCCCTGTTCCTGTTTAAAAGTACTCCCGTGAGTCATTGAGCTGACGAGCTCGTGGAAGAAGCACCCGCGCGCCAGTGAGAGGTACTTGACCTGATGCAATGTTTGGCAGCCTACTCAGCAAACCCCAAATCTGAAGTCTTAATCTCTACTGATGACGGTTAAAGAACCAGAAACACGTGTCTAGAGATCAGCACTATCTGCGCCAACTCTGGCGAAACACTCTGAATACTAGAGCAAAGCAAGCAACAAGAGACTGCATTAACCAGAATGCCAGGGGCGAACCTTGCTGGGAGGTGAAGCGGTGTGCTCCCACCCCTGTTCCTGTTTAAAAGTACTCCCGTGAGTCATTGAGCTGACGAGCTCGTGGAAGAAGCACCCGCGCGCCAGTGAGAGGTACTTGACCTGATGCAATGTTTGGCAGCCTACTCAGCAAACCCCAAATCTGAAGTCTTAATCTCTACTGATGACGGTTAAAGAACCAGAAACACGTGTCTAGAGATCAGCACTATCTGCGCCAACTCTGGCGAAACACTCTGAATACTAGAGCAAAGCAAGCAACAAGAGACTGCATTAACCAGAATGCCAGGGGCGAACCTTGCTGGGAGGTGAAGCGGTGTGCTCCCACCCCTGTTCCTGTTTAAAAGTACTCCCGTGAGTCATTGAGCTGACGAGCTCGTGGAAGAAGCACCCGCGCGCCAGTGAGAGGTACTTGACCTGATGCAATGTTTGGCAGCCTACTCAGCAAACCCCAAATCTGAAGTCTTAATCTCTACTGATGACGGTTAAAGAACCAGAAACACGTGTCTAGAGATCAGCACTATCTGCGCCAACTCTGGCGAAACACTCTGAATACTAGAGCAAAGCAAGCAACAAGAGACTGCATTAACCAGAATGCCAGGGGCGAACCTTGCTGGGAGGTGAAGCGGTGTGCTCCCACCCCTGTTCCTGTTTAAAAGTACTCCCGTGAGTCATTGAGCTGACGAGCTCGTGGAAGAAGCACCCGCGCGCCAGTGAGAGGTACTTGACCTGATGCAATGTTTGGCAGCCTACTCAGCAAACCCCAAATCTGAAGTCTTAATCTCTACTGATGACGGTTAAAGAACCAGAAACACGTGTCTAGAGATCAGCACTATCTGCGCCAACTCTGGCGAAACACTCTGAATACTAGAGCAAAGCAAGCAACAAGAGACTGCATTAACCAGAATGCCAGGGGCGAACCTTGCTGGGAGGTGAAGCGGTGTGCTCCCACCCCTGTTCCTGTTTAAAAGTACTCCCGTGAGTCATTGAGCTGACGAGCTCGTGGAAGAAGCACCCGCGCGCCAGTGAGAGGTACTTGACCTGATGCAATGTTTGGCAGCCTACTCAGCAAACCCCAAATCTGAAGTCTTAATCTCTACTGATGACGGTTAAAGAACCAGAAACACGTGTCTAGAGATCAGCACTATCTGCGCCAACTCTGGCGAAACACTCTGAATACTAGAGCAAAGCAAGCAACAAGAGACTGCATTAACCAGAATGCCAGGGGCGAACCTTGCTGGGAGGTGAAGCGGTGTGCTCCCACCCCTGTTCCTGTTTAAAAGTACTCCCGTGAGTCATTGAGCTGACGAGCTCGTGGAAGAAGCACCCGCGCGCCAGTGAGAGGTACTTGACCTGATGCAATGTTTGGCAGCCTACTCAGCAAACCCCAAATCTGAAGTCTTAATCTCTACTGATGACGGTTAAAGAACCAGAAACACGTGTCTAGAGATCAGCACTATCTGCGCCAACTCTGGCGAAACACTCTGAATACTAGAGCAAAGCAAGCAACAAGAGACTGCATTAACCAGAATGCCAGGGGCGAACCTTGCTGGGAGGTGAAGCGGTGTGCTCCCACCCCTGTTCCTGTTTAAAAGTACTCCCGTGAGTCATTGAGCTGACGAGCTCGTGGAAGAAGCACCCGCGCGCCAGTGAGAGGTACTTGACCTGATGCAATGTTTGGCAGCCTACTCAGCAAACCCCAAATCTGAAGTCTTAATCTCTACTGATGACGGTTAAAGAACCAGAAACACGTGTCTAGAGATCAGCACTATCTGCGCCAACTCTGGCGAAACACTCTGAATACTAGAGCAAAGCAAGCAACAAGAGACTGCATTAACCAGAATGCCAGGGGCGAACCTTGCTGGGAGGTGAAGCGGTGTGCTCCCACCCCTGTTCCTGTTTAAAAGTACTCCCGTGAGTCATTGAGCTGACGAGCTCGTGGAAGAAGCACCCGCGCGCCAGTGAGAGGTACTTGACCTGATGCAATGTTTGGCAGCCTACTCAGCAAACCCCAAATCTGAAGTCTTAATCTCTACTGATGACGGTTAAAGAACCAGAAACACGTGTCTAGAGATCAGCACTATCTGCGCCAACTCTGGCGAAACACTCTGAATACTAGAGCAAAGCAAGCAACAAGAGACTGCATTAACCAGAATGCCAGGGGCGAACCTTGCTGGGAGGTGAAGCGGTGTGCTCCCACCCCTGTTCCTGTTTAAAAGTACTCCCGTGAGTCATTGAGCTGACGAGCTCGTGGAAGAAGCACCCGCGCGCCAGTGAGAGGTACTTGACCTGATGCAATGTTTGGCAGCCTACTCAGCAAACCCCAAATCTGAAGTCTTAATCTCTACTGATGACGGTTAAAGAACCAGAAACACGTGTCTAGAGATCAGCACTATCTGCGCCAACTCTGGCGAAACACTCTGAATACTAGAGCAAAGCAAGCAACAAGAGACTGCATTAACCAGAATGCCAGGGGCGAACCTTGCTGGGAGGTGAAGCGGTGTGCTCCCACCCCTGTTCCTGTTTAAAAGTACTCCCGTGAGTCATTGAGCTGACGAGCTCGTGGAAGAAGCACCCGCGCGCCAGTGAGAGGTACTTGACCTGATGCAATGTTTGGCAGCCTACTCAGCAAACCCCAAATCTGAAGTCTTAATCTCTACTGATGACGGTTAAAGAACCAGAAACACGTGTCTAGAGATCAGCACTATCTGCGCCAACTCTGGCGAAACACTCTGAATACTAGAGCAAAGCAAGCAACAAGAGACTGCATTAACCAGAATGCCAGGGGCGAACCTTGCTGGGAGGTGAAGCGGTGTGCTCCCACCCCTGTTCCTGTTTAAAAGTACTCCCGTGAGTCATTGAGCTGACGAGCTCGTGGAAGAAGCACCCGCGCGCCAGTGAGAGGTACTTGACCTGATGCAATGTTTGGCAGCCTACTCAGCAAACCCCAAATCTGAAGTCTTAATCTCTACTGATGACGGTTAAAGAACCAGAAACACGTGTCTAGAGATCAGCACTATCTGCGCCAACTCTGGCGAAACACTCTGAATACTAGAGCAAAGCAAGCAACAAGAGACTGCATTAACCAGAATGCCAGGGGCGAACCTTGCTGGGAGGTGAAGCGGTGTGCTCCCACCCCTGTTCCTGTTTAAAAGTACTCCCGTGAGTCATTGAGCTGACGAGCTCGTGGAAGAAGCACCCGCGCGCCAGTGAGAGGTACTTGACCTGATGCAATGTTTGGCAGCCTACTCAGCAAACCCCAAATCTGAAGTCTTAATCTCTACTGATGACGGTTAAAGAACCAGAAACACGTGTCTAGAGATCAGCACTATCTGCGCCAACTCTGGCGAAACACTCTGAATACTAGAGCAAAGCAAGCAACAAGAGACTGCATTAACCAGAATGCCAGGGGCGAACCTTGCTGGGAGGTGAAGCGGTGTGCTCCCACCCCTGTTCCTGTTTAAAAGTACTCCCGTGAGTCATTGAGCTGACGAGCTCGTGGAAGAAGCACCCGCGCGCCAGTGAGAGGTACTTGACCTGATGCAATGTTTGGCAGCCTACTCAGCAAACCCCAAATCTGAAGTCTTAATCTCTACTGATGACGGTTAAAGAACCAGAAACACGTGTCTAGAGATCAGCACTATCTGCGCCAACTCTGGCGAAACACTCTGAATACTAGAGCAAAGCAAGCAACAAGAGACTGCATTAACCAGAATGCCAGGGGCGAACCTTGCTGGGAGGTGAAGCGGTGTGCTCCCACCCCTGTTCCTGTTTAAAAGTACTCCCGTGAGTCATTGAGCTGACGAGCTCGTGGAAGAAGCACCCGCGCGCCAGTGAGAGGTACTTGACCTGATGCAATGTTTGGCAGCCTACTCAGCAAACCCCAAATCTGAAGTCTTAATCTCTACTGATGACGGTTAAAGAACCAGAAACACGTGTCTAGAGATCAGCACTATCTGCGCCAACTCTGGCGAAACACTCTGAATACTAGAGCAAAGCAAGCAACAAGAGACTGCATTAACCAGAATGCCAGGGGCGAACCTTGCTGGGAGGTGAAGCGGTGTGCTCCCACCCCTGTTCCTGTTTAAAAGTACTCCCGTGAGTCATTGAGCTGACGAGCTCGTGGAAGAAGCACCCGCGCGCCAGTGAGAGGTACTTGACCTGATGCAATGTTTGGCAGCCTACTCAGCAAACCCCAAATCTGAAGTCTTAATCTCTACTGATGACGGTTAAAGAACCAGAAACACGTGTCTAGAGATCAGCACTATCTGCGCCAACTCTGGCGAAACACTCTGAATACTAGAGCAAAGCAAGCAACAAGAGACTGCATTAACCAGAATGCCAGGGGCGAACCTTGCTGGGAGGTGAAGCGGTGTGCTCCCACCCCTGTTCCTGTTTAAAAGTACTCCCGTGAGTCATTGAGCTGACGAGCTCGTGGAAGAAGCACCCGCGCGCCAGTGAGAGGTACTTGACCTGATGCAATGTTTGGCAGCCTACTCAGCAAACCCCAAATCTGAAGTCTTAATCTCTACTGATGACGGTTAAAGAACCAGAAACACGTGTCTAGAGATCAGCACTATCTGCGCCAACTCTGGCGAAACACTCTGAATACTAGAGCAAAGCAAGCAACAAGAGACTGCATTAACCAGAATGCCAGGGGCGAACCTTGCTGGGAGGTGAAGCGGTGTGCTCCCACCCCTGTTCCTGTTTAAAAGTACTCCCGTGAGTCATTGAGCTGACGAGCTCGTGGAAGAAGCACCCGCGCGCCAGTGAGAGGTACTTGACCTGATGCAATGTTTGGCAGCCTACTCAGCAAACCCCAAATCTGAAGTCTTAATCTCTACTGATGACGGTTAAAGAACCAGAAACACGTGTCTAGAGATCAGCACTATCTGCGCCAACTCTGGCGAAACACTCTGAATACTAGAGCAAAGCAAGCAACAAGAGACTGCATTAACCAGAATGCCAGGGGCGAACCTTGCTGGGAGGTGAAGCGGTGTGCTCCCACCCCTGTTCCTGTTTAAAAGTACTCCCGTGAGTCATTGAGCTGACGAGCTCGTGGAAGAAGCACCCGCGCGCCAGTGAGAGGTACTTGACCTGATGCAATGTTTGGCAGCCTACTCAGCAAACCCCAAATCTGAAGTCTTAATCTCTACTGATGACGGTTAAAGAACCAGAAACACGTGTCTAGAGATCAGCACTATCTGCGCCAACTCTGGCGAAACACTCTGAATACTAGAGCAAAGCAAGCAACAAGAGACTGCATTAACCAGAATGCCAGGGGCGAACCTTGCTGGGAGGTGAAGCGGTGTGCTCCCACCCCTGTTCCTGTTTAAAAGTACTCCCGTGAGTCATTGAGCTGACGAGCTCGTGGAAGAAGCACCCGCGCGCCAGTGAGAGGTACTTGACCTGATGCAATGTTTGGCAGCCTACTCAGCAAACCCCAAATCTGAAGTCTTAATCTCTACTGATGACGGTTAAAGAACCAGAAACACGTGTCTAGAGATCAGCACTATCTGCGCCAACTCTGGCGAAACACTCTGAATACTAGAGCAAAGCAAGCAACAAGAGACTGCATTAACCAGAATGCCAGGGGCGAACCTTGCTGGGAGGTGAAGCGGTGTGCTCCCACCCCTGTTCCTGTTTAAAAGTACTCCCGTGAGTCATTGAGCTGACGAGCTCGTGGAAGAAGCACCCGCGCGCCAGTGAGAGGTACTTGACCTGATGCAATGTTTGGCAGCCTACTCAGCAAACCCCAAATCTGAAGTCTTAATCTCTACTGATGACGGTTAAAGAACCAGAAACACGTGTCTAGAGATCAGCACTATCTGCGCCAACTCTGGCGAAACACTCTGAATACTAGAGCAAAGCAAGCAACAAGAGACTGCATTAACCAGAATGCCAGGGGCGAACCTTGCTGGGAGGTGAAGCGGTGTGCTCCCACCCCTGTTCCTGTTTAAAAGTACTCCCGTGAGTCATTGAGCTGACGAGCTCGTGGAAGAAGCACCCGCGCGCCAGTGAGAGGTACTTGACCTGATGCAATGTTTGGCAGCCTACTCAGCAAACCCCAAATCTGAAGTCTTAATCTCTACTGATGACGGTTAAAGAACCAGAAACACGTGTCTAGAGATCAGCACTATCTGCGCCAACTCTGGCGAAACACTCTGAATACTAGAGCAAAGCAAGCAACAAGAGACTGCATTAACCAGAATGCCAGGGGCGAACCTTGCTGGGAGGTGAAGCGGTGTGCTCCCACCCCTGTTCCTGTTTAAAAGTACTCCCGTGAGTCATTGAGCTGACGAGCTCGTGGAAGAAGCACCCGCGCGCCAGTGAGAGGTACTTGACCTGATGCAATGTTTGGCAGCCTACTCAGCAAACCCCAAATCTGAAGTCTTAATCTCTACTGATGACGGTTAAAGAACCAGAAACACGTGTCTAGAGATCAGCACTATCTGCGCCAACTCTGGCGAAACACTCTGAATACTAGAGCAAAGCAAGCAACAAGAGACTGCATTAACCAGAATGCCAGGGGCGAACCTTGCTGGGAGGTGAAGCGGTGTGCTCCCACCCCTGTTCCTGTTTAAAAGTACTCCCGTGAGTCATTGAGCTGACGAGCTCGTGGAAGAAGCACCCGCGCGCCAGTGAGAGGTACTTGACCTGATGCAATGTTTGGCAGCCTACTCAGCAAACCCCAAATCTGAAGTCTTAATCTCTACTGATGACGGTTAAAGAACCAGAAACACGTGTCTAGAGATCAGCACTATCTGCGCCAACTCTGGCGAAACACTCTGAATACTAGAGCAAAGCAAGCAACAAGAGACTGCATTAACCAGAATGCCAGGGGCGAACCTTGCTGGGAGGTGAAGCGGTGTGCTCCCACCCCTGTTCCTGTTTAAAAGTACTCCCGTGAGTCATTGAGCTGACGAGCTCGTGGAAGAAGCACCCGCGCGCCAGTGAGAGGTACTTGACCTGATGCAATGTTTGGCAGCCTACTCAGCAAACCCCAAATCTGAAGTCTTAATCTCTACTGATGACGGTTAAAGAACCAGAAACACGTGTCTAGAGATCAGCACTATCTGCGCCAACTCTGGCGAAACACTCTGAATACTAGAGCAAAGCAAGCAACAAGAGACTGCATTAACCAGAATGCCAGGGGCGAACCTTGCTGGGAGGTGAAGCGGTGTGCTCCCACCCCTGTTCCTGTTTAAAAGTACTCCCGTGAGTCATTGAGCTGACGAGCTCGTGGAAGAAGCACCCGCGCGCCAGTGAGAGGTACTTGACCTGATGCAATGTTTGGCAGCCTACTCAGCAAACCCCAAATCTGAAGTCTTAATCTCTACTGATGACGGTTAAAGAACCAGAAACACGTGTCTAGAGATCAGCACTATCTGCGCCAACTCTGGCGAAACACTCTGAATACTAGAGCAAAGCAAGCAACAAGAGACTGCATTAACCAGAATGCCAGGGGCGAACCTTGCTGGGAGGTGAAGCGGTGTGCTCCCACCCCTGTTCCTGTTTAAAAGTACTCCCGTGAGTCATTGAGCTGACGAGCTCGTGGAAGAAGCACCCGCGCGCCAGTGAGAGGTACTTGACCTGATGCAATGTTTGGCAGCCTACTCAGCAAACCCCAAATCTGAAGTCTTAATCTCTACTGATGACGGTTAAAGAACCAGAAACACGTGTCTAGAGATCAGCACTATCTGCGCCAACTCTGGCGAAACACTCTGAATACTAGAGCAAAGCAAGCAACAAGAGACTGCATTAACCAGAATGCCAGGGGCGAACCTTGCTGGGAGGTGAAGCGGTGTGCTCCCACCCCTGTTCCTGTTTAAAAGTACTCCCGTGAGTCATTGAGCTGACGAGCTCGTGGAAGAAGCACCCGCGCGCCAGTGAGAGGTACTTGACCTGATGCAATGTTTGGCAGCCTACTCAGCAAACCCCAAATCTGAAGTCTTAATCTCTACTGATGACGGTTAAAGAACCAGAAACACGTGTCTAGAGATCAGCACTATCTGCGCCAACTCTGGCGAAACACTCTGAATACTAGAGCAAAGCAAGCAACAAGAGACTGCATTAACCAGAATGCCAGGGGCGAACCTTGCTGGGAGGTGAAGCGGTGTGCTCCCACCCCTGTTCCTGTTTAAAAGTACTCCCGTGAGTCATTGAGCTGACGAGCTCGTGGAAGAAGCACCCGCGCGCCAGTGAGAGGTACTTGACCTGATGCAATGTTTGGCAGCCTACTCAGCAAACCCCAAATCTGAAGTCTTAATCTCTACTGATGACGGTTAAAGAACCAGAAACACGTGTCTAGAGATCAGCACTATCTGCGCCAACTCTGGCGAAACACTCTGAATACTAGAGCAAAGCAAGCAACAAGAGACTGCATTAACCAGAATGCCAGGGGCGAACCTTGCTGGGAGGTGAAGCGGTGTGCTCCCACCCCTGTTCCTGTTTAAAAGTACTCCCGTGAGTCATTGAGCTGACGAGCTCGTGGAAGAAGCACCCGCGCGCCAGTGAGAGGTACTTGACCTGATGCAATGTTTGGCAGCCTACTCAGCAAACCCCAAATCTGAAGTCTTAATCTCTACTGATGACGGTTAAAGAACCAGAAACACGTGTCTAGAGATCAGCACTATCTGCGCCAACTCTGGCGAAACACTCTGAATACTAGAGCAAAGCAAGCAACAAGAGACTGCATTAACCAGAATGCCAGGGGCGAACCTTGCTGGGAGGTGAAGCGGTGTGCTCCCACTCCTCTTCCTGTTTAAAAGTTACTCCCGTGAGTCATTGAGCTGACGAGCTCGTGGAAGAAGCACCCGCGCGCCAGTGAGAGGTACTTGACCTGATGCAATGTTTGGCAGCCTACTCAGCAAACCCCAAATCTGAAGTCTTAATCTCTACTGATGACGGTTAAAGAACCAGAAACACGTGTCTAGAGATCAGCACTATCTGCGCCAACTCTGGCGAAACACTCTGAATACTAGAGCAAAGCAAGCAACAAGAGACTGCATTAACCAGAATGCCAGGGGCGAACCTTGCTGGGAGGTGAAGCGGTGTGCTCCCACCCCTCTTCCTGTTTAAAAGTACTCCCGTGAGTCATTGAGCTGACGAGCTCGTGGAAGAAGCACCCGCGCGCCAGTGAGAGGTACTTGACCTGATGCAATGTTTGGCAGCCTACTCAGCAAACCCCAAATCTGAAGTCTTAATCTCTACTGATGACGGTTAAAGAACCAGAAACACGTGTCTAGAGATCAGCACTATCTGCGCCAACTCTGGCGAAACACTCTGAATACTAGAGCAAAGCAAGCAACAAGAGACTGCATTAACCAGAATGCCAGGGGCGAACCTTGCTGGGAGGTGAAGCGGTGTGCTCCCACCCCTGTTCCTGTTTAAAAGTACTCCCGTGAGTCATTGAGCTGACGAGCTCGTGGAAGAAGCACCCGCGCGCCAGTGAGAGGTACTTGACCTGATGCAATGTTTGGCAGCCTACTCAGCAAACCCCAAATCTGAAGTCTTAATCTCTACTGATGACGGTTAAAGAACCAGAAACACGTGTCTAGAGATCAGCACTATCTGCGCCAACTCTGGCGAAACACTCTGAATACTAGAGCAAAGCAAGCAACAAGAGACTGCATTAACCAGAATGCCAGGGGCGAACCTTGCTGGGAGGTGAAGCGGTGTGCTCCCACCCCTGTTCCTGTTTAAAAGTACTCCCGTGAGTCATTGAGCTGACGAGCTCGTGGAAGAAGCACCCGCGCGCCAGTGAGAGGTACTTGACCTGATGCAATGTTTGGCAGCCTACTCAGCAAACCCCAAATCTGAAGTCTTAATCTCTACTGATGACGGTTAAAGAACCAGAAACACGTGTCTAGAGATCAGCACTATCTGCGCCAACTCTGGCGAAACACTCTGAATACTAGAGCAAAGCAAGCAACAAGAGACTGCATTAACCAGAATGCCAGGGGCGAACCTTGCTGGGAGGTGAAGCGGTGTGCTCCCACCCCTGTTCCTGTTTAAAAGTACTCCCGTGAGTCATTGAGCTGACGAGCTCGTGGAAGAAGCACCCGCGCGCCAGTGAGAGGTACTTGACCTGATGCAATGTTTGGCAGCCTACTCAGCAAACCCCAAATCTGAAGTCTTAATCTCTACTGATGACGGTTAAAGAACCAGAAACACGTGTCTAGAGATCAGCACTATCTGCGCCAACTCTGGCGAAACACTCTGAATACTAGAGCAAAGCAAGCAACAAGAGACTGCATTAACCAGAATGCCAGGGGCGAACCTTGCTGGGAGGTGAAGCGGTGTGCTCCCACCCCTGTTCCTGTTTAAAAGTACTCCCGTGAGTCATTGAGCTGACGAGCTCGTGGAAGAAGCACCCGCGCGCCAGTGAGAGGTACTTGACCTGATGCAATGTTTGGCAGCCTACTCAGCAAACCCCAAATCTGAAGTCTTAATCTCTACTGATGACGGTTAAAGAACCAGAAACACGTGTCTAGAGATCAGCACTATCTGCGCCAACTCTGGCGAAACACTCTGAATACTAGAGCAAAGCAAGCAACAAGAGACTGCATTAACCAGAATGCCAGGGGCGAACCTTGCTGGGAGGTGAAGCGGTGTGCTCCCACCCCTGTTCCTGTTTAAAAGTACTCCCGTGAGTCATTGAGCTGACGAGCTCGTGGAAGAAGCACCCGCGCGCCAGTGAGAGGTACTTGACCTGATGCAATGTTTGGCAGCCTACTCAGCAAACCCCAAATCTGAAGTCTTAATCTCTACTGATGACGGTTAAAGAACCAGAAACACGTGTCTAGAGATCAGCACTATCTGCGCCAACTCTGGCGAAACACTCTGAATACTAGAGCAAAGCAAGCAACAAGAGACTGCATTAACCAGAATGCCAGGGGCGAACCTTGCTGGGAGGTGAAGCGGTGTGCTCCCACCCCTGTTCCTGTTTAAAAGTACTCCCGTGAGTCATTGAGCTGACGAGCTCGTGGAAGAAGCACCCGCGCGCCAGTGAGAGGTACTTGACCTGATGCAATGTTTGGCAGCCTACTCAGCAAACCCCAAATCTGAAGTCTTAATCTCTACTGATGACGGTTAAAGAACCAGAAACACGTGTCTAGAGATCAGCACTATCTGCGCCAACTCTGGCGAAACACTCTGAATACTAGAGCAAAGCAAGCAACAAGAGACTGCATTAACCAGAATGCCAGGGGCGAACCTTGCTGGGAGGTGAAGCGGTGTGCTCCCACCCCTGTTCCTGTTTAAAAGTACTCCCGTGAGTCATTGAGCTGACGAGCTCGTGGAAGAAGCACCCGCGCGCCAGTGAGAGGTACTTGACCTGATGCAATGTTTGGCAGCCTACTCAGCAAACCCCAAATCTGAAGTCTTAATCTCTACTGATGACGGTTAAAGAACCAGAAACACGTGTCTAGAGATCAGCACTATCTGCGCCAACTCTGGCGAAACACTCTGAATACTAGAGCAAAGCAAGCAACAAGAGACTGCATTAACCAGAATGCCAGGGGCGAACCTTGCTGGGAGGTGAAGCGGTGTGCTCCCACCCCTGTTCCTGTTTAAAAGTACTCCCGTGAGTCATTGAGCTGACGAGCTCGTGGAAGAAGCACCCGCGCGCCAGTGAGAGGTACTTGACCTGATGCAATGTTTGGCAGCCTACTCAGCAAACCCCAAATCTGAAGTCTTAATCTCTACTGATGACGGTTAAAGAACCAGAAACACGTGTCTAGAGATCAGCACTATCTGCGCCAACTCTGGCGAAACACTCTGAATACTAGAGCAAAGCAAGCAACAAGAGACTGCATTAACCAGAATGCCAGGGGCGAACCTTGCTGGGAGGTGAAGCGGTGTGCTCCCACCCCTGTTCCTGTTTAAAAGTACTCCCGTGAGTCATTGAGCTGACGAGCTCGTGGAAGAAGCACCCGCGCGCCAGTGAGAGGTACTTGACCTGATGCAATGTTTGGCAGCCTACTCAGCAAACCCCAAATCTGAAGTCTTAATCTCTACTGATGACGGTTAAAGAACCAGAAACACGTGTCTAGAGATCAGCACTATCTGCGCCAACTCTGGCGAAACACTCTGAATACTAGAGCAAAGCAAGCAACAAGAGACTGCATTAACCAGAATGCCAGGGGCGAACCTTGCTGGGAGGTGAAGCGGTGTGCTCCCACCCCTGTTCCTGTTTAAAAGTACTCCCGTGAGTCATTGAGCTGACGAGCTCGTGGAAGAAGCACCCGCGCGCCAGTGAGAGGTACTTGACCTGATGCAATGTTTGGCAGCCTACTCAGCAAACCCCAAATCTGAAGTCTTAATCTCTACTGATGACGGTTAAAGAACCAGAAACACGTGTCTAGAGATCAGCACTATCTGCGCCAACTCTGGCGAAACACTCTGAATACTAGAGCAAAGCAAGCAACAAGAGACTGCATTAACCAGAATGCCAGGGGCGAACCTTGCTGGGAGGTGAAGCGGTGTGCTCCCACCCCTGTTCCTGTTTAAAAGTACTCCCGTGAGTCATTGAGCTGACGAGCTCGTGGAAGAAGCACCCGCGCGCCAGTGAGAGGTACTTGACCTGATGCAATGTTTGGCAGCCTACTCAGCAAACCCCAAATCTGAAGTCTTAATCTCTACTGATGACGGTTAAAGAACCAGAAACACGTGTCTAGAGATCAGCACTATCTGCGCCAACTCTGGCGAAACACTCTGAATACTAGAGCAAAGCAAGCAACAAGAGACTGCATTAACCAGAATGCCAGGGGCGAACCTTGCTGGGAGGTGAAGCGGTGTGCTCCCACCCCTGTTCCTGTTTAAAAGTACTCCCGTGAGTCATTGAGCTGACGAGCTCGTGGAAGAAGCACCCGCGCGCCAGTGAGAGGTACTTGACCTGATGCAATGTTTGGCAGCCTACTCAGCAAACCCCAAATCTGAAGTCTTAATCTCTACTGATGACGGTTAAAGAACCAGAAACACGTGTCTAGAGATCAGCACTATCTGCGCCAACTCTGGCGAAACACTCTGAATACTAGAGCAAAGCAAGCAACAAGAGACTGCATTAACCAGAATGCCAGGGGCGAACCTTGCTGGGAGGTGAAGCGGTGTGCTCCCACCCCTGTTCCTGTTTAAAAGTACTCCCGTGAGTCATTGAGCTGACGAGCTCGTGGAAGAAGCACCCGCGCGCCAGTGAGAGGTACTTGACCTGATGCAATGTTTGGCAGCCTACTCAGCAAACCCCAAATCTGAAGTCTTAATCTCTACTGATGACGGTTAAAGAACCAGAAACACGTGTCTAGAGATCAGCACTATCTGCGCCAACTCTGGCGAAACACTCTGAATACTAGAGCAAAGCAAGCAACAAGAGACTGCATTAACCAGAATGCCAGGGGCGAACCTTGCTGGGAGGTGAAGCGGTGTGCTCCCACCCCTGTTCCTGTTTAAAAGTACTCCCGTGAGTCATTGAGCTGACGAGCTCGTGGAAGAAGCACCCGCGCGCCAGTGAGAGGTACTTGACCTGATGCAATGTTTGGCAGCCTACTCAGCAAACCCCAAATCTGAAGTCTTAATCTCTACTGATGACGGTTAAAGAACCAGAAACACGTGTCTAGAGATCAGCACTATCTGCGCCAACTCTGGCGAAACACTCTGAATACTAGAGCAAAGCAAGCAACAAGAGACTGCATTAACCAGAATGCCAGGGGCGAACCTTGCTGGGAGGTGAAGCGGTGTGCTCCCACCCCTGTTCCTGTTTAAAAGTACTCCCGTGAGTCATTGAGCTGACGAGCTCGTGGAAGAAGCACCCGCGCGCCAGTGAGAGGTACTTGACCTGATGCAATGTTTGGCAGCCTACTCAGCAAACCCCAAATCTGAAGTCTTAATCTCTACTGATGACGGTTAAAGAACCAGAAACACGTGTCTAGAGATCAGCACTATCTGCGCCAACTCTGGCGAAACACTCTGAATACTAGAGCAAAGCAAGCAACAAGAGACTGCATTAACCAGAATGCCAGGGGCGAACCTTGCTGGGAGGTGAAGCGGTGTGCTCCCACCCCTGTTCCTGTTTAAAAGTACTCCCGTGAGTCATTGAGCTGACGAGCTCGTGGAAGAAGCACCCGCGCGCCAGTGAGAGGTACTTGACCTGATGCAATGTTTGGCAGCCTACTCAGCAAACCCCAAATCTGAAGTCTTAATCTCTACTGATGACGGTTAAAGAACCAGAAACACGTGTCTAGAGATCAGCACTATCTGCGCCAACTCTGGCGAAACACTCTGAATACTAGAGCAAAGCAAGCAACAAGAGACTGCATTAACCAGAATGCCAGGGGCGAACCTTGCTGGGAGGTGAAGCGGTGTGCTCCCACCCCTGTTCCTGTTTAAAAGTACTCCCGTGAGTCATTGAGCTGACGAGCTCGTGGAAGAAGCACCCGCGCGCCAGTGAGAGGTACTTGACCTGATGCAATGTTTGGCAGCCTACTCAGCAAACCCCAAATCTGAAGTCTTAATCTCTACTGATGACGGTTAAAGAACCAGAAACACGTGTCTAGAGATCAGCACTATCTGCGCCAACTCTGGCGAAACACTCTGAATACTAGAGCAAAGCAAGCAACAAGAGACTGCATTAACCAGAATGCCAGGGGCGAACCTTGCTGGGAGGTGAAGCGGTGTGCTCCCACCCCTGTTCCTGTTTAAAAGTACTCCCGTGAGTCATTGAGCTGACGAGCTCGTGGAAGAAGCACCCGCGCGCCAGTGAGAGGTACTTGACCTGATGCAATGTTTGGCAGCCTACTCAGCAAACCCCAAATCTGAAGTCTTAATCTCTACTGATGACGGTTAAAGAACCAGAAACACGTGTCTAGAGATCAGCACTATCTGCGCCAACTCTGGCGAAACACTCTGAATACTAGAGCAAAGCAAGCAACAAGAGACTGCATTAACCAGAATGCCAGGGGCGAACCTTGCTGGGAGGTGAAGCGGTGTGCTCCCACCCCTGTTCCTGTTTAAAAGTACTCCCGTGAGTCATTGAGCTGACGAGCTCGTGGAAGAAGCACCCGCGCGCCAGTGAGAGGTACTTGACCTGATGCAATGTTTGGCAGCCTACTCAGCAAACCCCAAATCTGAAGTCTTAATCTCTACTGATGACGGTTAAAGAACCAGAAACACGTGTCTAGAGATCAGCACTATCTGCGCCAACTCTGGCGAAACACTCTGAATACTAGAGCAAAGCAAGCAACAAGAGACTGCATTAACCAGAATGCCAGGGGCGAACCTTGCTGGGAGGTGAAGCGGTGTGCTCCCACCCTCTGTTCCTGTTTAAAAGTGCTCCCGTGAGTCATTGAGCTGACGCAGCTCGTGGAAGAAGCACCCGCGCGCCAGTGAGAGGTACTTGACCTGATGCAATGTTTGGCAGCCTACTCAGCAAACCCCAAATCTGAAGTCTTAATCTCTACTGATGACGGTTAAAGAACCAGAAACACGTGTCTAGAGATCAGCACTATCTGCGCCAACTCTGGCGAAACACTCTGAATACT
Organism: Calotriton arnoldi; assembly: GCA_963921515.1. Classification (NCBI taxonomy): domain Eukaryota; kingdom Metazoa; phylum Chordata; class Amphibia; order Caudata; family Salamandridae; genus Calotriton; species Calotriton arnoldi. Next base: position 74 of record CAWUFW010025965.1, on the reverse strand, counting down.
AGAGCAAAGCAAGCAACAAGAGACTGCATTAACCAGAATGCCAGGGGCGAACCTTGCTGGGAGGTGAAGCGGTG